>CM052445.1:58494330-58586949 GCA_028533085.1 Varecia variegata | reverse complement strand
GAGACTCTGTCTCAAAAAAAAAAAAAAAAAAAAGGGGGGTGGGGTGGGGCAGACAACACAATGAGAACAACAACCTGGGGCAATTACTAATAAACACTCATTGTTACAAAAGTATCATTGCTTTCATTAGTATGCTACTATGCTTTGAGACTTTTGAGCTTTCTTTAGAAATTTCCTTAAGAAAGGACCACCTTTTCTCTTACAAATATATTTGATTGTTGATAGAATACACATGAATAAAGAGATTCTGTGATTAATTTTGAACTCACAAGTTAGTTAAAAATATTTAACTTTGGCCAGGTGCAGTGGCTCATGCCTGTAATCACAGCTCTTTGGGACGGACGCCAAGGCGGGAGGATCACTTGAGGCCAGGAGTTCGAGACCAGCCTGAGCAATATAGCAAGACCCTGTCTCTACAAAAAGTGGAAAAATTAGCCAGGCATGGTGGCATGCACTATAGTTCCAGCTACTCAGGAGGCTGAAGCAGGAGAGGCACTTGAGCCCAGGAGTCTGAGGTTGCACTGAGCTATGATCCTGCCACTTCCCTTATGCCCAGGCAACAAAGTGAGACCCGAGCCCTAAAAAAAAAAAAAAAGACAAAGTATATCTAAATGAATTCCAAACTCTGCCTTCTAGGCTGAGCTGGTTGTGTATTGCATGGCTGCCTAAACACCACTTATATCACTCTAGCCTCATTTCAGATTCCCATCATAATTTTGCTCCAAACTCAAACTGCAGTCACTTTCTTAAACTATCCTTACTTTCTTCCGCACTGCCATTGGATACAAGACCCCTTCCCTGAGAAGCTCACCCTCGTTGTCACTGGGGATACATCACACCTGTCCTGCAGATTTCAACCCAGTGCCACTTAAAATCTGTTTCTAACCTCCCAGGGCCCTGCCCTCCGTCTCCTTCTCTAGCATTTGTCACAGTTAAAATCTTCTATTTATCTGTATGTTCATTGGCCTACTCTGTCTCTCTAATAAGTTAAAAATTCCCAGAGGACAGGTATCACGTCTGATATTTAACAAATACAATATTTTGGCATCTGGCACACAGATCTATTATACCTATTTCATAAATAACTTTTTTTTGAGGTCTTTACTGTCTTCAAATTTCCATATCAGATTTTATTTAGAAAATGACATATCATTCAATTATTATGTTCTTCTGTGTTAATTGAAGACAATATAATAAGACACACTTATATTCTGTACCAAAGTTCAGGGATAAAATTTTGCATATCGCTTTCTCAAAAAATATAATTGAGACTATCTTGGTACTATAGTTTATAATAAGTGAAAAAGTTACAAAATTATAATTTATAGAATTTTTTTACAAAAATATCCCATCCTTCATGAATTTGTTGAATAAGTTTTTCTCTATCATCTTGTTTTACTTCATTACTCATGCATTTGAAAACCAGAAGTTTGCCTGTTTATGCCCTGGGGAAGACTTGTAATTTAAAAGTCAGAACTCTATTTTTAATGCTTCATTTTTACTTGGTGTAATTATTATTCTTTACCTTCAGCCTCAGATTTCATGTAAACTAGATATATATTACAAAACATTTTGCATTTTATTTAAATTCCATATTTTCAAGTGGTTATTAATTATATATCAATACTATCCTTCCTTATTTTTGAACATTAAAAAATAAATGAACATCAGTTTTCATATATATCATAATTTACCCTATGGAAATTTCAAATTTGTATAAGGATTAGGGATTTGTAGAGAAACTATAAAAATACAGGTTTTTTGAAAAAAAGAAGGTATTATCTACTTCAATAAATATTCTTTTATGTACTAGATATTTAAAATTTCAATGATTAGAATGCATTTATGGATATGCAGAGAGAAAATTAACCACATGACATATTGATTTGAGAAAAATTACCTCAGATGCAGCATAAACAATAAAAATGATGTATATATACATATATATATATATAAAATCTGAAAGAGCAGTTAAGAGTTCATAGAAGATAAAATTGAAAGTTTCTATATATGACTAATATGTGTTCAAGGCAGAGGGCAACTAAAAAAGAAGCAACATTCAAAGGTATTGACTAGAAAAATTTTCAGAATTGAAGACGTTAATTCTTAACTGGAACAAATACAATGAGTCTCAGGCAAAATAAAATAACACTTTTAAAAATTAAAAATTTGTACTTTCATAGTGAAACTACAGAATACAAAAGAGGGAAAAAATCCACAAAAGCAATCAGAAAGAAAAATTAGATTATCTACAATAGAGAGACAAACTATTTATAGGTTTTGCAAACAGAACAATAATTTGAAAACAGAATGGAGGTTTGATAATAATGTTACAATACATCAAAAATGCTAAGGAAAAATGCAATTAAGATTATGTATATCAAATTAAAATATCATTTAAGAGTGAGTGAGAAATGAAGATATTTTCACTTAAACAAAGGCAATGGAAAGCATGCCTGGGAGCAGAAATAACTTCTGGATTGAAAATATTGATACTTGTACCAAGAAGTCTTATGATTAGATCTTTTACCTTCTAATTTCTAGCACAGTGCCTGGAACATGGTATGGTAGCTGTCTAATAATTATTTGTTGAGTGGATAAATTTGAAATGATCTAAAATGCAGTGCTACTTTGATGCCAGGAGATTAAATGAGATGGCCTAGAGTTGTGGTCTATACATTAAGATATGCATATTCTACAAGTACCCAGGTATTTCAAGAGATTCACAGATAAGATAGTTTTAGGAGAATCAATTTCTAGAGTGTAATTTCCAAGCATATTCTTCTCTAAAAGTGACTGGCCTGAGATTTTCCTATGGTGGCGGCCACGAGAACCTTCATTTCCCTCGTTTGTTATTATACATTGCAGCACAGTATAAAATTATTCAGGATACTAAAAAAGGGGGAGCAATTACCAATATTGGATGAAAAATATTTTCAAAGCAAGTATTATTCACACTTGATAGGGTTTTTGTTGTTTGTTTGTTTGTTTTTACCTGTCATATACTTTTGCCAGTAAAGGGCCAAGTGTTGCATTTGAAGCAGAGTATTTTAGCATACATGGGGATATTCTAAATTCAGGTATATTATATTAATAGATGGCATGATTTAGTGATTTAATGTTTTACTTTTTTTAACATTTATTCAGAAAAAAATATTAATATTTTTGTTAAATTTTGCTAAATTTATTAATTGATGCCGGTTTGTTAACTTGAGTATTTCCTTTTTGCTGTTAACTTGTCAGTTACTACTTATTTTTTGACTCTTTTCAAATACTTATTGAATTTACAATATCCTATGTTTGTCGAGAATGTTACTGTAAAGAATGCACTTACTACCAACTATTATTAGGTCTTTTTTGTAAGATCCACACTTCCTAGTGAACTGCTCTTACTAAGGACCTTCTTTTTATTTGCTGTTAATTTCCAATGAAAATTATCTTACTATCACAGTAACTAATATTAACCATTGATATATTATCACCAGAATATAAAAATAATCCTCATTACCAATGGAACTTTCCTCTTTATGTTTAGTAATTATTAATATAATTTCAAAATCTAAAATACATTTTCTTTTAATTTACTGTAATTAAAAAAACAAATTGCTTTTATTATGCAGTTCAAGAAATAGAATTTTGCTAGCATCTCTGAAGCTCCTATAGGCATTTTCCCAATTGCAACAGTCGACCACATTCTTAAAGGTAACATTTTTTTTTCAGCATATTATGAGAGTACAAAAGTTTAGGTTATGAAAGGTAACATTTTGCTTGGTAGGGTAATTACTGTCTGGTTTGCAACACTAAAAATAGTAGTTGAGGTTTGCCATTTATTAAAAAGTTGTCATATGCTCCTTTTTTCTCAACATTAGGCTAGTGAGATATATTTGGCTATTTCTGTTGTTCTATTTCACTTCATTGAATAAATTATAGAATAATTTATCAATTTATCTGTTGATGAATATTTGGAGTGTTTTTTTTTTTTTTTTTTTTTTGGATAGTGTAACTTATACTCTGATAATTCTTGGGCATGTCCCTGATACCAGTATAAGAGTGCATTTCTCCCAGGTATTTGTATGTTATTTAGTGGTATTCCTGGGCCATAGTTATACATATCTCCAACATTTATAGGGAGGGTTTAGTAGATAATGATTTTCAAAACTTTTGTTCAAATTTTTTTACTTGCATACACTTTTACTTGCAGTGTATGTGAGATTTCTTTTTTTCAAATTATTGCTTATGTTTGACATTATGGTACTTTTTATATTTTAATTATTCTGTTGGATCAGTGGTGACAGTATCTCCTGATTTCAATTTTTATATCTCTGAGATAAGCATATCATTATTTCATATATTTAGTGGCCACTTTGACTTAATCTATTATGTTATGCCCAGTATAGTCTCTTCCCCATGTGGAAACATTGGTTGTCACACTTTTTCTTATTCATTTGTAGGGTTTTTGTGTTTGTTTGTTATCTGTTTTTGTTTATAAATCCTTTGTTGATTATATGTATAGCAAAGCCATTCTCCTATTCTATGTATATTTTTCTGAACAACTGCTGTGGTGTCTTTAGATGAACAGATGCTCTCAATTTGAATGTAGTAAGACATATTAATTTCTTCTGTGGGTAGGGCTTTCTGTATCCTGTGGAAGAGAACTTTCCTTGACTTGAAATATTTTCCTAAATGATTTTCTAAAAATTTATTGTTTCATCTTTCACATTTATGTCTCCATAATTTGTTTTTGGATATGGTGAGAGATGAAGCAAGTATTCTTTTAAAAATATGCATACTGAGCAGTTCCAGTTTTATTTATTGAAAATGCCATGTTTTTCTCCACTGATCTTCAATGTCAGCTTCATCTCAAATCAAGAATCTATATAATATGTCTGCTTTGGGGCCCTCAATTTTGTTCTATTATTGAATTTATTTATTATTGGATGTCAAAACCATACTTTCCTAATGCTATAGGTTTACAATATTTATGAGAGCTGGTTGATATGCCTCTCCTTTTGTTCTTTTAAGATTTTCTTGGAATTTATACACAAATTTTAGTATTAGTTTGTTGAGTTCCACCCAAAACATTATTTCTGTAAGCATTTTCATTAGGATTGCAAAGCTTCTAACAATATTTTATGGGAGAATTTACATCTCTTTAATATTAGGTCTTCTAATTAATGAACATGGTACATGCCTTCATTTATTTAGGGGCTTATAAAGCAATACGTGTAGAAAGCTCATCCCAAAATAGATGCATCTTCAGAGAGGTTTGAACATATATTAATATTTTGGCCTTTGTCTTTGGCTACAATTAGAATCAGAATTCCTAAGGCTAATCTGGAATAGTTCAGAGCTAGGACTATCAAATTTGTATTTCTGCCATAGAAATATCTGAAACCCATCTCATGGATGGATTATATTTATGAGATACTTGGAAATGGACCATAGTTTCATAGAGGGCCCAGGACTAAGATAAGTTGATTTTGAATTGCATAAATCACTAACATGGGTTTTATTACATTGTGTCTTAATCAATACAGGATTGGCTTAAACCACAGATAGAGACTGAGGAGGTATCCACACTGTGGGGATTAGAAGGATGAGGGTACAAGAAATCACGAAGATAATTTTACCACTTCTCTTAGTAAATCCATTCCAGTTAGAAACAAAGGCAGGAGGTTTAAGAGTACTTAAAATGAAGGAATATACTCAGATTACTTCTTGTCCCTTGCTGGTCTCTTCCAATAGGACATGAAGTTTTATGTACTCTATGACTTAAATCACCCTTCTATTCACAACCTTCCCACTCTCTTGCCATTACCTGAATCTCTGATCACCCCATTCCTTCTCTGAATTGTTGTATTACCTGTCGAAGGCTGGGTGGTAAACCTTCTCAGAAACCGGAGCTATTACCTTAAATAAAAAAAAAGATTAAAGAGAAAAAAAATCTTCTTGTGCCACCAAATCAATGTAAAAATTGGCTTACCTGATTTTGTTGTTTCTTAGGGTTTGTTTTTCTCTTCCTGCTTTTTAAGCTGAAAATGGTACCCGTTACCTGCATGTTTTGTAGATTTTGTTTAAGATAGATAAATGTTTAATGATCATGAAACCTTGGGATTAAAATTCTATCAAAGTATGAAAGTATTATTATTAAAGGGCATACTTTGTGGATGATAATAGTGTTCAGGCAATATTGTTTTGATTATTCCCACTGAGTATAAAAAGCAGTTCAAAGCAATTTGCAATTTTATAGCCTGAGGAAATTATTTCCATGAGGGGAAAAAAAAACAAAAAATAAAAAACACTACTTCTGTTCCTGTTTTTGCCTCAGTGCTTTATAGTTTGGAAGATTCCTCTCACAATTCCACAAGCTTTTCAATGACTTACTTTGTCTTAGCTTTTGGTGAGATCTCATGCACTTTTTAACAAATAATTGGTATGTGGAGAAAAGAGTGCAATTTTGATACTATTTCTGTTTGACTTAAAAATGATTAAGAAAGAAAACTTGAAATTGAGTTAAATTTTCAAATCTACTTATAGTTTAGTTATGATGATGTTATTATGGGGATTACTTTGTCATTATTTCATATCTCTTATAAAATGAGTTAACACCAAAAATCATTTCTCAAAATGTTTACATATTTTCTAATACTAATTGCTCTCTCTTGGGAGTTCATGAGGAAAATATAAGTGTAAATATATCAAACTTTAAGTCCTTTCCTTTTGTTTTTTGCTAAGCTGTATCCATAGCATTTTTTTTTTATTTCAGCTTATTATGGGGGTACAAAAGTTCTGCATAGATATATTGCCCATGTCCCTCCCAATCCCCCGAGTCCGAGCCTCAAGCGTGTCCATTCCCCAGACAGTGCACACATAGCATTTTAATATTTGACAGAGGGTCTCTAGTATACCTGTGTACAGTGTAATCTTTCCTGATAGTAACCTTATTTTTTCTTCATTCACAGAGTAGACTGATGTCTGAAGCACAATGAAAAAGTTATAATGTTCTGGATATTGCACCTTAGTAATGCACAATAAGTAAACAAGTAAACTTTCATTTCCTAGGTTAGTTATTTCCAGCATGATGAAAGAGAAATGACGGGAAGCCTTTGCATGTATCCGCTGAATGCAGAGTTTTAGACTTCAGTCTGTAAAGGTGACTGGACTCTCTAGCCCGTACATTTCGTTTAGTTTTTCCATCAATGCCAACATTTCACTACCACTAGCTTTAGATTACAATGCTTTACCTAATTTCTAACTGTATTAAAAGATGATGTAATTCAATTACATTTTAAGGAAATAATCTTGGAAAATATAACAAATCATATCACAAAAATTAAAAGTACTGTAATCAGTTTATTGTGACCTATTCACACTAGCCTATAACTCTGCACAGAATTTGGTTTTTTTTTAAGGAACATAATGTGTTCATCATAAGAAAAAAGCATAATTAATAATTAGAATTAGATTTAATGTATTAACATCTATAAATATCATTAAGATTCATTATAATAGTAATATACGCTGATATTTATATGTATAAATAATAATATTAAAAAGTATTTGATGATCTCCCTGCTTATTTATATCTTGATAGATATTTTACTGTGGTAATATTAAAGTTAGGAGTGTTGAGCTATCATTTTTTCCCTTTCTAAGAACAGGTATACACTTTTACAAGCACATGCAAGCATGCATAGGATTTGTTGTAACTTGTGATTTGTATTGCTAATAAGCAGCATTGTATTATAAATTCAGTTTGCAACTTGCTCTTCTTCCTTAACAATACATTATGTAATTCCATAAGGCTGCTTTTCATGCCTATAGGCTCCGTTTGTAGAATTGCAGTTACTAGATCAAGAGTATAAATTTGGTTGAAGATTTCTTTAGCCTTTCCAGATACATGATCATATCAATCATGGAAAAATATAGTTTTTATTTTTATTTCTAATAATTTTTTTCTATTTCCACTTTTTTATTTCATTTTAGCTACCCTTTCCAAATGCTAATTTACAGAAATGATAGTGAGCACCCCTGGCTTGTTCTTGGTTTAAATAACAAATGGCTTCAACATTCATGTTTTTTAGTTTTATTCCTGCTATTGTTTCGGTTATTTGGTTTTATATCATATTTAGGTAGTTTATATAGATTTACTTAAGATTTGCCTGCAAATTTGAATAATTTTCTCATGTAATTTTGCAATTCAATTCTACTTTTTAAAAAGTTCTTGATAGAGTATTAAATTTTTCAATGTTTAATTATAGTGGATCAAGAAAGAAAGCTACTTTTTATGTGATGATAACAATCTCTTTCTCATATCTAAGTACATATTTTGTCTAAGGCTTGCTATACAAATTCTAATAAGCATTTTTTTTTTAATTTTAAGGAGTGTGAAAGAGTTTAGATCAGAAAAGATTGTGAGGTTCACATATTGACTGTATCCTTTTTCTTCCTTCCTATTTTCTTAGATATTTAGTCTTCTTTCACTAAGACTTCATTGGTTATAGACCATCCCTCTAATCTTATTCCCTTCCTTTTTTCTTTTCCTTGGGTTAGCTTTTACTGCTGAGGTAACCGTGCTGGGCTTCATGCGCTCTGTGAAGAAATTCACCTAGCATCTTTGCCCAGTATGTTCTCTCCCCTTCTAAGCCAGCAGACATCTGTAAGATTTGGATGTGTTTGGGCACGTAAGAAAATAAACTTCTAAAGTCAGAGCACGAGTGCATTTTATCCATGGCTGAGGAACACAAACACATGGGAAGTATAGCTACTGGGATTTTTGAAATAATTTTTTCTCTTTGTATATGGTGAAAGGTCGAAGTCTAGACAAAATTTCAAGGACAAAATTTAATTCAGAGGTCCTTTACTAAAAATTGCTCTACGCTCTTAATAATCCAATGTTTCAACCACCCTTGGAAAATAGTGGAATTGGTGGTGTATTTAAAAATAATAATTGAGTAAAAGATTTTTAATTCTAAATACAGACTTGTAGGAACTTCTCATATCTTATGCAGCACGGTGAGCTTATCTGTGTGTCAGATATCTTTGTTTGTTTGAATACTTCAGCAATCTCTATCCATGTATATTGGCCTTCATCTTGTTGTTTCTAATGGATTTTCTGTCACTCACAACTCTAATATTAGAGAGAACATCATTGACTTATCTTCTAGTATATGGGTATTTGAGGGAAATGTATTTTCTCTCAGTAAGAAGTTGCATATTTTCAACTTCATTCTTTATTACACTTGCCACACCTTTTATCAAGGCTTAGAAATTGGTAATTTTTTAAAAATGAGTAGCCTAAAAAGAATGCAAGTAAATGATTTTCATATACAGAAAAAGATATATTTTGGAGAAAAGTTATTTCTTAATGTTAGTGGTAGTGAGTCCTCTTGGGTGCAAAGTGAGGTTCAGTTTTGGAGGTTTCTATTGAGATAATATTAAACTCATATTCTTTCCTCGGCTGTGTCAGGCGGGACTGGAGGGCTAAAGCTAGGCATTTATTTCCCTTCTCCCACGTAGAAGGCTAGACCTGGCTGGAATTGGGCATTTCCCTTTTACCAGGTCAATTGCGCTCTGATAAAACCACAGTGGGTTATGCTGTGGTTAAATAGTTTCTCCTAAGGAAAGATCTTGTTAATAATAACAGGATTCTCTGGTATATTTCAAAATGTTTCCTTTTCTCTTTTTCCTTCCAGAAGCACAAAAAAAAAAAAAAAAAAAGAGAAAAATAATTTTTCTTTGATATTCAGTGTGAGAACCTGGTAGAACTAGATGAGGTAAAGCTCACAAAAGTGTGGGGGTCTCTGATGACTGGGTCCCCTTGGAAGTTTTGTCTTTCAGATGTGTCCACACTATGCCTCTGTGATTCAGCCATTAAAATTCTGGTTTTCCTATCCCACCACTGGTTCCCGTGGAGGTGTGAGCTGATGGGCTTCTGTTCAGGTAAGTTTTTATTCCCTGTATTTGAGGCTCTGTCCCCTCATTTCTCCTGTGTATCTAAAACGAGTTATGAATTTTTAGCCTGTACAGCTTCTTCCTTGTTAATAAAATGGAGTGATGACTTTCAAGCTTCTTACACCCCAGACTAGGAACCAGACGACATGTTGGTTTTTCAGATATTACGACAGTGAAATCAATCCATAAAGACAGAGAAAAAAATAGGCAGGATATTTAAAGACATATTTATAGTATAAATAAGGAACTTAATATGATAGATATTTTTTTTTTCATTAAGAAAATGAAAACCAAAACAGAGGTGCTGTATTTCTATGTGTTCTCTACTTACTTGTTACTAAAAATCTGGTGTAAGGACAGCAGCACTTATAACACCTGGGAGCTTATTGAGAATACAGAAACTCAGGCACCACCCCAGAGGTACTAAAGCCAATTCTGTATTTTAATAAGATCCCCTGGTGATTCATAGACAAAAAAGTTTGAGAAACACTGCAAGTATACGGAAAACCTCCTTTCTATGTGCATGCATATATCTTGGTACTTATATTCAATAAAACTCATTTTAGTTACCATGGATCATTAGTATTCATATTAATACATTTTCATAAATCCCTTGATCTACAGAAAAAAAAAAAAGTGGTTACAATGTTTTATGAAGATCAAGTATTTCTTTCTTTTGAAGGCAACACACATTTAAATAAAAAAAATATCGCCGGGCGCGGTGGCTCACGCCTGTAATCCTAGCACTTGGGAGGCCGAGGCGGGCGGATTGTTTGAGCTCAGGAGTTCGAGACCAGCCTGAGCAAGAGCGAGACCCCGTCTCTACTAAAAATAGAAAGAAATGATCTGGTCAACTAAAAATATATATAGAAAAAATTAGCTGAGCATGGTGGCGCATGTCTGTCGTCCCAGCTACTCGGGAGGCTGAGGCAGGAGGATCGCTTAAGCCCAGGAGTTTGAGGTTGCTGTGAGCTAGGCTGATGCCACGGCACTCATTCTAACCCGGGCAACAAAGCGAGACTCTGTCTCAAAAAAAAAATAAATAAATAAATAAATAACTAACTAAAACAAATAGCGTCTCCATATTTGGTTTGTGCTTAAGGAAGAGTCATCATGTAAAGGACTGAGTGAAATATATCAGAAGTATCACAGCATCAGGAAATCAGAATAACTTTTAGTCTCTCTGCACCTGAGTACAAGCTGTGTAAATGCCATCTTTTCCTTTAAGTGTTCAGCTCTAATGAGATAGAGACAATCCCAGAGTTTCCTTCTTTGGGAGCAAATTCAATTCCCCCATTTCCATGAATTTTCTACCATTGTATTTGAGGCAACCAATCTGTATGCGAAAGTATTATTTTATAAATATATCCAATGCTGTTTTAGTGGTACATCTCATAAAACCAAGACAATGTAAGGAAAGACCATGCGCAGTAAAAGTTACACATCCAAGTATTTTTTAGAAATGAGAATTCCTGATGAATTATTATGGCATCCAGACTTCCTTTATTTTATTATTTTATTTTATTAAAAGAGAAAAAGTGCTTTTAGTGTATACTCCTTATAAGAAAAAACAAAAACAAAACAAAACTAGGTCATAGATTGCTGACTTGGATCTCACATGCGTAGAGTATAAGCTCTTGGTAAACAATTCTATCCATATTTTATTCATCTATAATTGTCTGGCTATATTTAGCATTTTCATTATATATATATATAGAGAGAGAGAGAGAGTTATATGCACATATGTAAATATACATAGATACAGAGAGACATATTTTTATCTGTGTATATGTATTTGTGTTTATGCATGTGTATATA
Organism: Varecia variegata; assembly: GCA_028533085.1. Classification (NCBI taxonomy): domain Eukaryota; kingdom Metazoa; phylum Chordata; class Mammalia; order Primates; family Lemuridae; genus Varecia; species Varecia variegata. Next base: position 58,575,177 of record CM052445.1, on the reverse strand, counting down.
TGTACACACATACGTGCATATTACATAGATAGCAGTCAGAAAGGGTGTATACATTGAATTGAAGTAGATATTGAAAAAAATCAAAATGTTAGCTATGTGCAGGAATGATTGGGTTTAAATAATTGCCTCGCTGAGAATATATTACATATATATTACATATATAGAGAGATATAAGACTGTGGATATATAAAACACATGTATGTGTGTATGTATCTCAATGACCTTTTAATCCTATTTTGACTGCACACACACTGTAGCTTGGAGGGAAGGCAGAAAGCAGGTGGTCTTAGAATTTTTTTTTAAATTTCATTCAATTCCATACCAACTCTTTTTTTCTTTTCTTTTTTTTTTTTTTATATTCAGGATATTGTGGGGGTACAAACATTTTGGTTACATGTAATGCATTTGCCTCACCCAAGCCAGGGATACATGAGTGTCCTTCCCTCATACAGTGCACTCTGTTTCCATTAGTTGTGGGTTAACCCTCCCACACCCCCCACCTGACTGGCACCCAGTGAGTATTACTACCATGTGAACACCTTAGTGTTGATCAGTTAATACCAATTTGATGGTGAGTACATGTGGCACATGTTTTTCCATTCTTGTGATACCTCACTTCGAACGATGGTCTCAATCTTTACCCAGGATAATGTAAGAGGTGCTAGTTTACTATTGTCTTTGTAGTTGAGTAGTATTCCATGATGTACGTATAACATATGTTCTTAATCCACTCATGTATTGATGGGCACTTGGGGTTGTTTCCACATCTTTGCAATTGTGAATTTTGCTGCTATAAACATTAGAGTGCAGATGTCTTTATTATAGAATGTCTGTTTTCCCTTTGGATATATGCCTAGTAGTGGGATTGGTGGATCAAATGGTATTTCTATTTTTAGCTCTTTGAGGTATTTCCAAATTACTTTCTATAGGGGTTGTACCAGTTTGCAGTCCCACCAGCAGTGTATGAGTGTTCCAATCTTTCCACATCCACGCCAACATTTGTTGTTTTGGGACTTTTTGATAAAGGCCATTCTCACTGGAGTTAGATGATATCTCATTGTAGTTTTGATTTGCATTTCCCTAATGATTAGAGGTGTTGAGCACCTTTTTATATGTTTGTTGGCCATTAGTCTGTCTTCTTTTGAAAACTCTGTTCATGTCCTTTGCCCATTAATTGATAGAGTTGTTTGATTTTTTCTATGTAAATTCTTGTTATCAGCCCTTTATCGGATGTATAGAAAGCAAATATTTTCTCTCATTCTGTAGGTTGTCCATTCGATCTAATGATAGTTTCCTTGGTTGTGCAGAAGCTTTTTAATTTGATCAGGTCCCATTTGTTTATTTTTGTTGCTGCTGTGATTGCTTTGGGGGCCCAGGTAAAGAAATTTTTTATTTAACCCTCATCACAGACCCCCAACTCCACCACCATACCACAAGGTTTTTGCAATATGCTTAATTTAATACTACATAAACTCAGTAAATTTTGATTAACAAATGACATAATGACTATCTCAGGAATGTTTTTGTGTTCCCTTTTAGCATAGCAGAGGATTTGTCTACCTATAAAATGCATCTGGAGACTATACAGGAGTTTAAAGTAATCACACTGATGTCTTTACTAATCAAGAGCAAAGAGAGTATGAAATAGGATTTATTGGACTATGATAAATCCATTATTATTTATAGATTCTTAGTACAGGGAAAACACATTCAAATGCACTTTGTACTACAAAAAAATACTGAAGTTATCACTTGTTTTGAATTTGGTTCATTAGGAGACATTAATTAAAACAGAAAGAACAGTTGAAACTAATCTTAACAAATATTAAAAGGACACTTGAAATGGATGAAATCTGGTGACATTTGGTGACCATCACAGGAGCAATGGTCTTGGAGATAGGCTAAAGCTGTAAAAAGAAGAGTATTCTTGGGGCCAGGATGGCTCACTGAAAGCAAGAATTCTACCAAAAGTATTTCTATCCTAGAACAGATTCATAGGAGTTTCGTAGGTGAAATAGAGGGATGAATGAAGCTAAGAGATGCTGTGATGTACAGAAGAAGATCACAGTTTTGTAGGAAATGATAAATGAACTTTTGATTGAAAAAAATGAAACTTAGAGCATCTATATTATATATGAATGATTACTAAATTTTTATTTACTCCTGAACTTTCACCTTATTTGCATTCTCTTTTCATATTTTGTATGCCAAACCCCATCCCCCAAACATACCAAGTGTGTATATTTAAAAATCCAGGTTCGTCTAAATCATCTAGCTTTGTCCTCATTTTATATTAAGTTGATTCTTTATTGCAGATATTTAGTAAGTCAGGGGGAAAAAAGAATTGTTGGCAATGAAATGTGAACCCTAAAGATATATGACTGAAAAAGGACCTCAAGGTTGAATTAGTTTCAACCCATCAGTGGGTCTGTTAACACGAAGTTCACCAAAATATCTCACTTTATAAAAACACTATTTAAAAAGTCCTTGCAGAATTTGTTCATAATTAAACTAGAAATGTTAGCTCATTTAGTTTTATCTTATAGGACTAATCCTATATTATAAAGTATATTTGATTTTTTATTTGACTTTTTCTGTAATTTCCATATTTCATTTATGTTACATGATTAAGTTCTAAAGTAAACAGAAAACAATATGAAAGACCTTGGTACATTTGATGTTGAAGTAAAATTACTTTGTTGTTACATGCTATATGATTTATTAGGTATCTCAGAATTCATCATTTATGCATTTATTCAAAAGCTATAGGCTTGCATGTATGTTCTAAATATGGGGGGGCAGCAAATACGCACCCCACCATGTTTTTAAGCTATGTGCTAGAAATAGAGCTGAGAAAAAAAAATCAAAGAACATGCTTGAAACTGATGGAATGTTGGAAATTGCTTGCTTTTTATTTATTTATTTTTATTTTTATAAATTTAGGGGGTACAAATGTAATTTTGTTACAGGGATATATTGTGTAGTGGTGAAATCTGGGCTGTTACTGTACCTATCACCTGAATAGTGTTCATCATACACACATGGTGATCTTTCATCTCTCACCCCTCCCATCTTACCGCATTTTGGTGTGTCCCATGTCTATTACTCCTGTGTCTATTATTCCACTCTGTATGACCACATGTACCCATTGTTTAGCTTCCACTGATAAATGAGAACATGCAGTATTTGGTTTTCCATACCTGAGTTACTTCACTTAGGATAGTAGCCTCCAGTTCTATCCAAGTTGCAGTAAAGGACATTATTTCATTCTTTTTATGGCTAAGTAGCATTCTGTGTTATGGATATATCACAATCATTGGACACTTACGTTAATTCCATATCTTTTCTATTGTGAATAGTGCTACCATGAACACATGAGTACAGGTGTCTTTTTGATATAATGATTTCTTTTCCTTTGGGTAGTGTGTTCCCAAGCACAAGAAGGTTGTGATGAGCTTTATGGAGAAAATACATGCTCTAGATAAACTTCATTCAGGGATGAGTTATAGTGCTGTTGGGCATGAGTTCAACGTTAATGAATCAACAACACATATTAAATAAAATGTCTTTAAACAGAAACATACATAAAGCAAGGTTGTACGTTAATTGGCTGAGGGAGATGTTGTGACCAGAGTCTTGCAGGAACCTAACCCTATATTTCCTTTAGGAGACAATGGTTCTGTATTTGCTAATTCAACACTCATGGTAACTTTATTGAACATAACAACCATGAACAATGAGAATCGACTGTATTTAGAATTAAAAGCAATTAGATTTCACAATGAATTGTCTTACCGTAATGAAAAAGAAAAACTGTGAAGAAAATTTTACTTTTCTGGGTTTGTCAATAGATGAATAAAGTAAAATTTGCTTCAAATGAAAGTATATAATGTCAGATTAATTTATGCATTCCAAAATTTTAGAGTAAATCTATACCATGCCATTAAGATTTAAAAAAAAACAATCTTATATCAAATGACTGATTTCAATTGTTCAGGCTGGTCTTTAAATGGTCAACTCACTCCTAGTATATTCTGTACGTAATTTGTTTTTATTCGTTTGCTCTTTTATTCTATGTTGTTCTGTTCAGGTGGTACAAAGGATATTTGAACAACTGGCTATGACAAGAAATAAAATCTCGATATTGAATAGCAATGACTTTATAGAAAATGTTTGATTTTGTTGATGCTATTTCATAAAAGAGTTTAAAATGTATTAAAATTTAATTTAAAATCTTCTATTGATGAGATGATGTATGCAAAATGTTTTGTATTTAAGGGAGGTGAGACACCTGGGTACACATTTAGGGATGACACCAATTGGGTATCGGACGAGGGGGGGAGGGGATGGGTGAATATCTACGTGATGAGTGCGATGTGCACTGTCTGGGGAATGGACACGCTTAAAGATTTGATTCGGGGGGATGGGGGTGGGGGAGAGGATGGGTGTATACCTACATGATGAGTGCGATGTGCACTGTCTGGGGAATGGACACTCTTGAAGCTCAGACTCGGGGGGTTGGGAGGGGCATGGGCAATATATTTAACCAGAATGGTTGTACCCCCATAATAAGCTATAATAAATAAATTAAAAAAAAGACTACAAATTAACAAGATATATTCTGCATGTTATTATTCCTACTTTTATTTTTACAATTTTAAATGCATTATTTCACTTACTAATATAATGCCTAGAAAGATGAAATAGTCTACAATATGTGGGTTTTTTTTCATTTTCTTAAAAATATCTTAGTGATAATTACAAGAAATAATATCCAAGTTTTGTTAATTGAATTGTCAAAAACGCTTCTCTGTTAAAGCTGATTTTTATTTATTCCCTTTCTGCATTTTACACTTTTTAGTAATAGTTGTGCATTACTTTAATTATACAGAAAAGTAATTACAAAAATGCTTATTCATTCTGTTTTAATAGATTATATGTATTTTAATTGAAAATATCATTTACTTTTAAGTTATAGTTTAGTAATTGAAATTTTAAGACATTTAAGAATTTTTATTTTCTATTTCTATGATAACCAAGTTGATTTTCAGTAATTATTGCTTTGTTATTATGCTGCTGCCTTGTTGCATTATGTTATACATAATAAAGAAACAGTTTAAGTACTTAAAATTGTTGTCTCTGGGGATTAGGACTTGGGATGGAGAATGGCAGGAGAGATCTGCTCTGTTTGATACAGTCCTTTGGTACTATGTATTTTTTAAGTATAGTGCATAACTTTAATTAATATTTTTCAAAATAAAAGAAAGCACATATATTTTTAAAATACAGGAAAATTGGTAAACAACAATGAGAGTCTAGGACCATCTTGATCATCAGAAAGTCTTGATTCCTTGGTTCCAGCTGCCCCTCAACCTTTTCAGGTTTTGATAATCTGAAATAAATGATCAAAAAATCAATTTATCTTAATTACCTACTTCAAGACTGATATCTTTGAGTCGTAATCAGAATATCCTTTATAATAGTATTGCTTTTATTTATAAGCAACACATAAAATCTTACTGTCAGCTTTTATTACATATAGGACCTTACAGTGTCAGTGGGTGATTTCAATTTTATTTTACCTATATTTGGAAGCCACTGGAGGGTTGTAAACAAGGGAGGGATAAATCTGATTTATGCTATAAAAATCTCTCTGCCTAATGGACAAATAGGCAACTGCATTAGGCTGGATGAAAGAACAAAAGAGTTAGGAGAATTTTGCAATTGTCTAGGTCAGAAGTAATGACAGGTTTGGTTTGTTTTTCCCAAAATATTAAGGGAGTACAAATGTCTTTGTTACATGGTTAGCTTTTGTAATGCTTGAGGCATGGCTATAAGTGTTCCCATCACCCGAATAGTGTTCATTATACACATTAGGTAGGTTTTTGTCCCTCCCCTCCTGCCTCCTCCCTCCTGCTTGATTTCCACTGAGTTTTACTTCCTTCTGTGCACACGTGTGCTCATCGGTTAGTTCCAATTTAATAGCAAGTATATGTGGTGTTGGTTTTTCCATTCTTGAGATACTTTACTTAGGTCTCCAGTTCCATCCAAATTGCTGCAAAAGGCATTACTTCATCCTTTGAATTGGCATATGCCAAGTAAGGATTTCAAACTTAGAACAAAAGTAATGGAATCATTCAGTATTCCTCTCTTCATCTCAAGACCTGCTTACAATACATTGCAATTTTAGTTAGCTCTATGTTCAAACAGATCCTTATTCTAACTATTATTCTCCTCACCATCGAATTGATTAACACTTACGTGCACATACAGTAGTAACATTCATTGGGTGTCGGGCAGATTGGAGGGGGATGGAGGGGATGGGTATATTCACACCTAATGGGTGTGGTGCACACCTAATGGGTCTGGGGGATGGACACACCTTAAGCTCTGACTCAGATGGGACAAAGGCAATATACGTAACCTAAACTTTTGTACACCCATAATACGCTGAAATAAAAAGTAAAGGAAGAAAGAAAGAAAGAAGACACATTGACAAGGAAGTTGTAAGTAAGAAAAATAAATTAAACATTAGAGACTTTCAGAGTTCTGATCTCTGCCCTATAATGGAGCATCTGAAGTATATAGTGATGTGTAGATATATTTGTATGATGTCTGTGTCTGTCCAAATATGTTGCCCCAGAAGCCAGCTGATTGAATTCAGCTTGGTTACTTCAAGCATCTATAAAAATGGTCAATTAATTTTGACCTTTGGGAATTTTGAATACAGATATGAATAGAATACCACTGAGTTCTTTTAAGACTCAAGAATCATGTGCATATAATCAATCCGTACAATTTATCCTCTTAAGACTAATAACCACGGTCTGTGCCTGTGATTGCCTTTCATTGGTGAAAGCCAGTGAGTACGTTCCCTTCCTTTTGCCTAGAGATAATCATGGGCAATGAAAGAGCTTACAAATCCTCAGAGTTTGCTGTCTTGTAACTATCATAAGTCAGTTATAGAACAGACCTGGGTTTATTTCCTCATATGAACTGTGTTCCCTGTCACTAAGTTCTTAATAGAACAAAGACATTCCATTATTTCTAAATATAGTAAAGTTCTAATAACATTCTTTCTTTTTTCCCACAAAAGGGCCTTCGATGTTTTGAAATCAAGTATGCCAGATTTCCACTTTATTTTACCATGCGTAGACATACTGTCCAGAATATAATTACCTTCTCAAATCTTTAGAAATTACTTCTTACATTTGAAAAGAGTTTAGAGTTTAATTGCAACATCATATAAATGTCAATTGTTTCATAATTCTAAAAATGGTTAATTACCTTATCAATACCATAGAACCTAGATCAACTGTGAATTATTTAATTGATTAATGTTAAATTGTGTTGACAATTAACCAGGTGTTTAATTGAATGTTTCCTTTATAATGCTTAATTTTTAAAAATGTTCATAACATCAATTCTCCTCTTCTAAGTAGGGTAAAATTTTAGTATTCATTATTTTCCTAGTCTTTCATAAAAGGAGAGTGCTTATGACTCTAAGATTCACAAGCAAATTGAACCAAATATGCATTTCTACAAATGAAAGTCAATATCACACATATAATACATATATAAAATGTATAATGTATAGGACATAATGGAAAATATTATATATGATACATAGCATATCACATATATATTAATAGCATTTTGCTCAATAAGGCAGACTACTGTTTGGAAACACTATTCAGGACAGTGAGGTGAAACAGTTTTAGAATGATACTTACACAGAACTCATTGACAATAAACATATGACCATATCTCTAAGCTGTCACTGAATTGCCTAATTTTTTAATTTCAGCTTATTATGGGGGTATAAAAGTTTAGGTTATGTATATTGCCCATGCTCCCCACCCCCCGAGTTGGAGCTTCAAGCGTGTCCATTCCCCAGACAGTGTGCATCGCCTATTTTTAAATGATCTTCATCACATTACATGTGAATTGTATAAATTTTACTGTTAAAGTAGTCAAAACAGACAAAATATCAATATTTACAGTATTGGACATAGAAAGTTGTTTTATACTATTCAACTTATTTTTCGGTAATATTGGAGAGTAGGTGGATAACAGATGAAAAGATCAAACCCAACTACTTGGACCCTCAGCTGCAGGGCCATTTCTCAGGAGAATGGCCGCACACAGGTACAGGTATGCACAGTGTGAAGGTGGACTTAAAGTTTGTTGTTATATAGGTAGGTTCTCTAGTCTGACCAGTTTTGTTTTTTTTTTTTTTTAAGGGAGAAAATCCGAAGACCCTCAAGTGCCAAAAGAAAGCATTTTATTTTAGAACACCAGCATCCACATTAGGGGCTCCAATTTTCTTTACACATTTTTTTTTTTTTTCCAGAGAAGAACTGTCAGAGTTTCCTCCTCTACACAGACCTTCAAGTATTGCCCTGTTCTTGTTATAACTATCTCTCATTTTTAAGAGACTTGGTTGAATAATTCCTAATGGTCTCTTGTCATAGACTCATTACCCTCAACCAGTCTGTTCTTCTCTTTTCAGTCCTAAGAATCTTTTATAAAAATACATATTGGATTATGTCACTTACTTGATATACTTCAGTGGCTACCAATTGTTTTTAGTGAAAGACCAAACTGTACTCTCACTGTGGTTAAGTGTCCGTGGTTCCTGCTTCTTTCTTCGGTGTCTCTTACATCTTTTGCTTCTCGTTCTCTGCAGTCGGGCCACACTCTCCCTCACTCTCTTTCATCCTTCAGAGAAAAGGGCCCATCAGAAGCCAGATCTCAGCTGCACCTTCTGATTCTCATGTACTTCCTCCCGAGAGCTGGCACTTATTGGTTTGACAACCATTAAAATATAAAAATAATTTACAAGTTAGTTCTTCCTTCCTTCCTTTCTTCCCTTCCTTCTTTTATCCTTCTGCAAATTATGTGTTATCATTTGTACAGGGTTCGCCACACATTACATCCTAAATAAAGACTTTGAAAATAAACAGGTAGTATTTTATGAATTTTAACTTTGTGTGGAATTGGATTTGCTAGAATGTTAGTCATAGGTAAGAATAATATATAATTTTCTTATACATGTGAAGTATACATATGTGTGTGTCTGTGTGTCTTCAAAGCAGCTGTGAAACATTTGGAAAACTATATAATAATTTAAAAAGGAATAATTTGGAATTGGCAATCTCTTTCTCTTATAAGAGCTAGAACTTAAATATGTTTGGCCTTGAGGGGTATGCAGCTACTTTTGTATCAACCACTTCTGCTACTGTAGCACGAAAGCAGTCATAGATGTTATATTAAAAAATGAACACAGTTGTGTTTCAATAAAACTTTATTTATAAAAACAAGTAGTGGGCCAATTTGTGTCAAGGGAAATAGTTTGTCTAACCACTGTCCTAAATATTTAAAAAGTTGAATTAAAAAAATGTTTAATGGGGCATAAATTTGAACATTTTATGTTTGTTGTGACTATACATAGAATGATTATATCTGAGTAGTAAGACCTTCTAAACCTTCTAAACTTCTCTAAACTGAAACTACATAAATAACATGTACGAGCATATTCAATTCACGCAACTGTGTTTTAAACCTAAAGAAGAAAGACCAGTGAATTCATTTTTATGAGATTTCACTTACCTAATAATCTGCTTGTATCTGGTAAAGAGTTGGGCTACCTAAGACTTTGAATTAAATATATGATCTTGTGTTGTTCTTGTTTTTTGATAAAAGCATTGGTTTTGGTGATCATTTTAGATAAAACTTAAACATAAAGACAAAATAAAACATAAAATAAATTTAATTAATGTCACATTATATATATATATGTATATGTATAGACATTTCCTTTTATTTTAAAACATTATAGATACATGCAAGTTCAAAATATTTTTTAAAAATTAACATATCAATTTATTTCTTCAATTACATTCCAACAAACAATCATAAGACATACTATAATCAAGAACACAAAGATGAGGTTTTTTATTCTTTTTTAAGAAAATGATTTAAGCATTTGGGAGTCCCTTATACTGTCCATGGAATTGTAATTCAGCTATTGTTGATAGGGAAAATACATTAGGCTGAAATCACTTTCAACCCAGATATTCCCAGTAGCTGATGTAAAAAGTTGGATTAGAAGGTGGAAAATCTTATTATATGTGTGAAAACCACTGTACTGTACTGTTCTCATTGCATTGGATTCTTCACTGGGAAGTACTGATTCTCAAGAGAAACATATCATTCCTTCTCACATTGAGAAAGATGTATGGCGCAGTGCTTAAAGCCTGAGTTTTAGGGCCAGATCTCCTGGATTCAATGGGTATTGTGACTTTTGGAAAGATACTTAACCTCTCTGCAACACAATGCTGAAGTTGAAAATCAGGGGAAATAAAAGCACTGTAATTACTTGATCATTTTGTGAATATTTAACATAAATCACATAGAAGGAGCTGTAGAACTGTTTACTTATTTGTTTTTCCTTAAAACATATTGGTGAGTGTGTGTTTGAGAGTTAAGTTGATTGAATTGGAAAAGACTGAAAAACAGAAACAAACTTTACCACTGTGCACAGCTTAAGTGGGAAAAGCCCCTGGCCTTAGCAAGGAACTTCACATCCCTGCTCTTCAAAGTGAAATGCTAGAATTAGCAGCTCAACATCACCTGAAGGCTAGTTAGAAATGCAGAATCTCCTCCAGCCTCCCCTCAGATCTACAGAAGCACAATCTGCATTTTGTCAGATCCCTAGTGATTTTTTAGCACATCCGTGTTTGAGAAAAAGGGCTGTTGGAGAGTCATACATATGACCAGTAAAAACCTAAGTACCAATTTATACCACTACCCAACACCAGGGTACAGTGCTCAGATGCTACCTGTAAACCTGCTCAAGCCCCAGGGAAACGTGAACTATCCCCATGGATCTTACCCATGAACTTGAAGAAAAGCAGCCTCACAGGTACTATATGAAGGGTTGTGATTGCTGCAGCCAACATCAGAGATGGCCGGTGCTTTGGAGTGTTTGGAGGATTTGAGCAGATTATGCAAGGACAAGACAAATTCATTACTTGGTAAATCCTTTGTCTCAGATAGCATGATTATATTATAATAGATACTTCATCTGCTCCTAGTACAGACAAGTGTCCATTGTTTTGCTTTTCTTCTTGTTCTAAGTTGTGGATCTGTAGAAATTCATGGCTTAGCTCATTATTCACAAGTTGCCCACAGGGCTCAACAATTAGTGATTTTATAAAGTCTGTATTAATATTACAATTAAATTGATGCCAATTCTTGACTTTGACAATTTTGACAACCAGGTAAACCATTGAGTACTACAATAATATACTTTTAATTTTTAAAATTATTTACTAAAAATGAACTAAATTTTAAAATAATGAATTTTAAAATTCAGCTTCAGTTAATTATAATCAAAGATTTATGTTCACTGATTATATTTATACCTCTTATAAATAATTTTGAATATTTTAGAATAAAATGTTTAAAAATTATACTTATTTTACCTTTTTGATAATTTACATCTACTTTGATTTTGACTATTATGAAACTATATTATTGTTTTGTACTCTTTTTACTTTTTAATTTTTGGACCTTCCCATTATTCTGTAAAATTAAATGAAAACATTAAAACAATAGAATTGGTAATATTACTGAAGTATAAGCATAAAATAAATCATGTTGAATAAATATCTAATAATTTATTGTATGCATAAATCTATTTTCTTTTTCCTGCAAACGGTGCTAGACTGTCCACAGAACACCCAGATACGAGCAAACTATAATAAAATTCAGATGTTTTGGCCTCATTTTTTTAGCTTTATTGTCATAAGGATATATTTGTCAAGGGAAGAGGATAAAACATAATTTATCTGACCATGTGTTGGTCTCACATATCACTTTTAAATATTGAAATAATGTGAATCTCTGAGTATCCTCGCCTGAGTCAATGTTAGTGGCAGGCCTGCGTAAGAGTGTCTTCCTTAGTAACTGCTTTAGTCTCTTCTGTGCTTCAGCTAATCCCATCCTGATTCCTTCATGGTTGTTTCTCTTCAGTCCATCTCTTTCTGTCACCACATTGTCTCTTCTCTGCCTTTACCTAGTTGTCACTTCATTCCTCAATGCTCCTTGTTAGTAGTCTACAGCAAAAACTAAGGGAAATTAAAATGTGAACTTTAGATACACATGGGTTGACTATGTCTTATCATATGATTTTTTTTCTGTCATCCCTGAAACAAAATTAAACTCTCCATGGAGACAAGTACCAGGTGTTTTGTCATTTCAAACTGTGACTAAGTATCCACCATTTGACAATATGTAAAGTAAGCCATCAATTGGCATGGGCCATTTTAATGATGTTTATGAGCCTGTAAAATGATACCAAAGGATGAGATTAATTGACCTGATGGCTCCTGAAATGGGATCCTTTAAACATAAGAGATAGATAATCCCAGCAAGAAGGCAGATGCCTCTCTTGAGATCAATCTCTTGAAAGCTTGAAAGATCAGTTTCTAAATAAAGGATTAAAAAACCCATTCCAGTTCATCTCCATGTGAGCCATACTACAAATGTTTAGAGGTGGCTTAGTAGGTCGGATGCACTAAATCCTACTTAACATTCAGGTCATGTAGAGATTGGACTAGTCATACAATTCTGTAAATTATTTGGGATTAATAAGCCTACTCACGGCCTGGTCACAAGTTTATTAGTCCCTGTGAGCCACAATCTAGGGTTCAGCATTACCTGATGAGTTAAGTGACACCATTTTCTAACATAAATGCTTTCTTTCACCAAAGCATCTTAGTATCCTCAGGGAACTTACTTGAAGATGGCTTACTGTTTTTTCTTTCTATAAATACAAAGAACGGTGCAATATTTGGAAGTGGCTGCAAACTACAGAGTGGATTAGAGGTCATTAAATTGAATTCGGCAGTGCTGAGAGAAGATGATATAATTGAAACTATATGGTTTTCAGGACTGGGTTTACTATTTTCTGGTTGTGTGGATTTGTCTGAAATATTTTAGCCATTTGCATCTTGATTTCTTACCATTAAACAGGAATTATAATGAATACTTGCTCAGCTTTAAGAGATTTGGTAAATATTAAAAGAAATTAAAATATAAAATAATTACTTAAATGCAGCTAATATACTTTAGGATGCTAACTATTCAGAATGAATTATCATGGAGCAATTTCTATCAGTCACACATATTAAGAGAAAAAAATCATTATCTTTTTTTCCTTAATGTCTAATTTGGCTCCTCAGATATAGAGGGTACTCAATATTTGTTACAGTCTTAGATCCCAAAGTTCAAAATATTGTATCATCGAAATTTCTTAAGACTCATTTATTAAAAATTGAGCATATAGTATATTCCATATATTTAATTAGTTGCTTAAGGGAAAGAAATTGCAATTAATTGTTGTAAGGGCTGTGAGTGAAATGTTTCGGGAACACATAGGTTGGATTTCCCTCAGATTGTTGAGGAGACTGAGGGTCAGGAAAGGATTCTTAAAGGAAATTACGACTCTTCTTAATGTTGATGCTGAAATGTGTGGCTTATTCCTGTGAATGGGTTGTGCAGAGACCAGTGTGTACCCAGGTCCAGAGGGAAGAAGGGTAGAGGTATGTTTAAGATACTTCAGAGAGTTTAATATGCATTGCTACCTATCAGAAAAATTAACAGTAAATCTATATTCCTTTTTCTTTTTTTTTTCTTCTTTTTTTTGAGACAGAGTCTCTCTCTGTTGCCTGGGCTAGAGTGCCGTAGCATCAGCCTAGCTCACAGCAACCTCAAACTCCTGGGCTCAAGCAGTCCTTCTGCCTCAGCCTCCTGAGTAGCTGGGACTATAGGCATGTGCCACCATGCCCGGCTATTTTTTTTTTTTATGTATATTTTTAGCTGTCCAGATAATTTCTTTCTATTTTTAGTAGAGACGGGGTCTCGCTCTTGCTCAGGCTGGTCTCAAACTCCTGACCTGGAGCAATCCTCCCGCCTCGGCCTCCCAGAGTGCTAGGATTACAGGTGTGAGACACCTCGCCCAGCCTAAATCTATATTCCTAACAGCTAGCACAGAGCTTTCTTCAAGTTAGGTGGAATGTCAAAATACAAGGTTGTGTAAGGGGAAACCACAGAGTGTGAAGGCCTTTATGTTAAGGATTTGGGTTACTTTTCTGGATGCAATACTAGGTACTGGAGATGTAGTACCAAAATTTCATGTTTTAGGAAAAGAGCATATTAGCAAGACTGTGTTTTGGAGAATGAAATGGAAGGGGGTGGGGCAAGTTAGTAGATATTTTAGTAGGTAGCTGAGGTGAGAAATAATGACAGCCCCAAGTAAGGTGGGTGAGGGTCGTGGGAGGAATAGTGAAATTAGACATTAGCATGTTGTTTGCTGATTTCATGTGGGAGGGAATGGAAAAGGAGGAGGCTCTGATTGTTTGGTATCAGAATATATGGTGGTAGCATTCACTTAAATGAAAATTACAAAATGATGATTCGTATTTTAGAGGAGTAGAAACCAGTTTTGCATATTATCATACTGGCACATTTTAATGACAAACATTTTCCAGGAAGAATTTGAAAATGCATGGTTTTTGTGATGTTTAATTTTATGTATTAACTTGACTAGGCTAAAGGATGGCCAGATAGCTGGAAAAACATTATTTTGGGGTATGTCTGTGAGTGTATTTCAAGAAGAGATTAGCATTTGAATTAGTTGACGGAATAAAAAAGATCTGCTGTCACCAACAGAGGCAGGTAGGTGTATGTAGGTGGGTGGCATCCAATCCACCAAAGGCCCAAATAGAAGAGAAAGGTTGAGGAAGGGTATATTTTCCCTTTTCTTGAACTGGGATGTGTGTGTGTGTGTGTGTGTGTGCTGGGAAATATTTATATATTTCCATATTCTAGTGGTTCTGTCTCTGTGGAGACCACTAATACAGCTTTTGTATAAGAGAGACTTCATAGAAGTTTAGTAATCTTTAAGACACAGAGATAGCTGAAGCAGTGGGGATGGCTGAGATAACCCAGGAAGACTCTGGAAGCAGACAAGAAGTAGGAGGGCCTAGGAATCCTGTGACGCTCCAAGATTTACGGAGGAGTCAAAGAAACAGAGTTTTATACGAGGAAGGAAAGGCAGGTAAAAGGACAATACTATTTTTGCAGTTCTCTTCAGACCTGAAAATTCTGTCTGACCCATTATGTTCTGGCATTATATTTTTATTTTACCAAAAATGCTAGATATTTATTCTAAACTTAAGATTGGCTATTTGTATCAATACTGTAACTGAAGGCTAGCAATGGTCCCAGCTTAGATCATTCAACATTAATTTTCTTGGATATTATACTGTAATAAAAATAATCACCTAGATAGTGTATGAATTAAAGAAAAGAATAATTCTTTTAGATGGTGCAATATTCTTTTAAAGATTTATTCACATGCACACATTTGCTATTCAGGAAACAATGTGTTAAAATTGCTTCTGAAATTGCGATATGATTCTTTTACATAGTATGCTCTCAGGTTGTGAAGAAAGTAAAAAGATAACATCTGTGCTCAATAAGCATTTCCATAAACCATCTAGTAAGTGCCAAACTGCTTATATAGCAATGTGAGAAATCAAGGTTATTTGCTTCCTTGCTAATTCTTTGTTATGCACGCCTCTTCCTCTCAGCTCCGCACAGTTTTTTCTTGCATGTTTTGCCAGCCCTTTCAGTCCCAGATTGAGGGTTGTCAGTTCCTTAAATTCCCTCATAATTCAACCTGTATTAATTCTGTATCCATGTATATGCTGTTGGCTTCAAATAACAGAAAACCCAGGTAAAAAGGCCTTACTTTTTGATGAGCTTTATTATCTTACATAACTAGTAATCTGGATGGAGGTAACCCCAGGGTTGGCTAATGCAGTTCTTTCCTCTGCATCATGCTTGCATATTGGCAAGGTCCTTAGCATAGAGACAGAGGTATTTAAGCTAGTTCACTTTACCAGGTGGTAAAGTGGCTCCATAGTTCAAGCATCACAACCCATCCTTCCATGTGTTCCTTTTATTAAGTATGAGGGATCTTCTAGATATGACCCAAGTAAATTTCTCTTATAGCCCACTAACCAGAATTGGGTGATGTGCCCATTCCTAAACTAATGACATGCATTGGCACTATTGGCTGAGATACACCTAGGAACTAGAGACAGAGCCAGGAAATATGGAAGTGCCTAATACTTCAGCAGAGTAGGGGTAAAACAAGAGGAAGATGCGCTTTTAATGAGAAACTACATTATCTGCCATCACTTCTTTTTTCTTCTTCTTCTGTAGATATAAAATGGAGCAGTTCAAATCTTTCCTTCCCTTTTAATCTTTAAACCTTCTGAAGTGAGACCAAATTCAAGTCAAATTAGCTCTATTGGTCACAAAATTTATTAATTTTATTTCTTTCAGCTGCACATTTTTAAATATAAGGTTCACTCAACTTAGACTGTAATGAACTTCAGATTTCTGATTTCCTGTGGATCTTTGCACTGTTAGGCAACTGGATGTTTCTTGTAAAAACATTGTTTACGGCTTGGTTATTTCTTTCAGATAACTTTGTCAGCAAAAATAAGATGTAAGGTTAATATCATATGTTCACTATATACCAAGTAACTGTACTTTGAATGAATAGAATTTGCCGAATAGAAAAAGTGAAGTCATTATGAAATCAACTATTTGCTGCTTGTCTGGAAAAGCTTGTCTTGTTATTTTCTTAATGATGAGTCCATCGTGAATGATAATATAGTATACATTTCTACACACAAGTCTGCTTCTTAATGCAGAGGTTTTCAAATTTTAGCTACAGTCTCATATTAATTTTTTAATCTGCATTATCATGAAGTGAATATACTATGTTCTTTATATAATAAATAGGACTCTCTTATCCTCTCTCACTTGGACATGCCATGAACTTTTGCTAGTACTGCTACTGAGTGTGAAAATATTCACTAATATACTTATGCAATAACTAGCAAGTTAATAATTGTTACACGTTTTAGGATGCAAGACTATGAGAAAAACATCCTAGAATTGCTGAACATTTCATTTGAGAGAAATAATAATATGAAGCTAGTTTGACATATGCAGTTTGGCTTATTCTATATTTCTAATCTCAATCACTACACAGAACCTTTCTCTGAACTTGGAATGTACAGATCCTACCACAAGTTCATGGTTTTCGACATGGTATTCCTGCACACAGAAAATATATGTGTCTTAATACACTCCTAACTACCATTTCCCTGTCACCCCACCAGGCAGAAGTGCATTCATGTTTCCCCAACCCACAGCTAAAATTCCTGCCCTAGTTCTCCATCACTCTCTCCTACCAGGACACCTTATCTATAAACAATTCCCTGACTCCACTCCTCACAGCGGCTTTCTGGTATTCCATTCTTTGTAGGTTCACATCAATTTATTAAGACTGGAAATATTTCATATTAAATTTGAATTCTCTACTCTTTACCAAAATCTCTTTCCTTCCAAATATCTCGGTTATGACCATACTAGGCCTTCGACATCTTAAGATCTTCAGTTTCTTTTATTTTCTTTTTCTTTTTCCCCGAAGTGTCTATTGCCTTCCTGTCTTCACTTCATTTCTTTCCATATGTATCAAATATTTCAGGATCCCTTACTTAATCCAGCCTTTGGTTGGTTTCCAAAACTCTCTAGAGCTTTTAATCTTTGCAAAAATCCCATCCCTGAATCAATTTAATTGCTGACGTTCTTCTTGCTTTCACCTAATATACTAATTTTAAGTATAAAAATCACATATTAAAATATTATTAATTTATAATCTCCAATTCTAATTGAGACCCTAAGAAGCCACTGAAGTTTCTCCCTTCCTTCCTGGCCAGGACAGTCAATGAAAACGGCATCATATCTTGGAGGGAATGGTGAAAATTAGCTGTTCTTAAAGATCTAAAGGATATATGCATGGTGATGTCTATCATATCTTCATTTAATTTTCCAGTCTGTTTCCTGCAAAACTGGATAGATCCTGGAGAATGCCTTTGGAATTCCTCAAGCTCAAACAAATGGCTCTTGATTTTACAAATGACTTCTTTCCCATCCAAATCAAGAAAGAGGATCTGAAAAATGTCTCATTGATACAAAATAAAAAAACAATGCATATTTAATATAATGTTTCAACACTATGTTAACTCATTTGCCCTTTTAACAACATAGTCTGAAAAGATCTGGTCCATCCGAATACCTTTACATAACATCAAGTTTCAGTTACTTCATGCTGATCACACAGGATGAATATGCATTAGCTTATATGATGAAGGCCTCACTAAAAGACATGTCATCTCGAGGCTGGGAGGTAAAGTTTTTAGAGATCCCATGGCCAGGGACATGCTAGGACATTGCCTCCAAAGGTAACCATTAATTGTTGCATTTTTCATCTTCTTTTACAAAGGAGGAAAAATAAGATGTGGCATTCCTCTTGGGCTCCTAGAGGCAATTCAATTAACACATGAGAACACTGCTCTGGACAAAAAAACTAGACAAAATGGAAGTCTGGTTTCCTTGAACAGGGCCCTGAGGAAAAATGGGGTCTATGGCCTGCTGCAAGGGCCACACAATCTGAAGACGCTGTGATGATGTACAAGATGGTGGTGAATAAAAATGTAGTCTGAAGTTTGTGGCAAGTCTGAGGGGGAGAACCACAATGTAGACACTGATTTTCTGGAGCAAGGCCATGCAAACTACAGTGTAAAACCGCATACCTTTTGAATAAACTCATACTACTGTGACTTGGTAAAGACTGGACACTCAACCATGCAGACCAAATGACCAGGCATCCAGAACTGCCTACCCCGAGCAGTTCTGGTTCTGAAGTCCTCTTTCCCTGCAGGTAAAAGGATGGTGGGCACAACAGCAGTCCATTTACAAGATATTGATGGTATATCCAGGATTAAATGGGACCGGAGGCCACACACAAGTTGCATGAGATGATAGTCTAGACCTCCACTTCTCCCACCTGGTTTGTTTAGCACCTTACCTTCAACTCACACCTGCAGTCCTATGAGATGTTCCCTATGACCAGTTGAAGGAGGAGGGAAAATCCAAGCCTCACATTGTGAATAAGTTGGCTTGGTGTGCAGTGTAACCTATAAAAAACAGTTGGCAAATACATTTCAGCTTCATTCATGGGTAGACTTGAAAGATAGTAGCAAGGAAAAAAAAAATTCAAAGGAGCAATGTTGCAGGCAGTGGACCTGGTCATCCACTTTGTATAGAATGAAAAGAGATCCAAGGTTATATTGATTTATGAAAATTAACCTATAGTCTGTCTGGCTGAATAGGAGCCAGAAAGGAAAAAGTTTGGAAGACATAAGTCAAAGTTACATAGGATAAATGAGTGTGAATGAAGATAGAAATCAAGCAGGAAGTCTAAATTCCACTGTATCACACATTAGCACCCATCAGAAAGCATGTGACGTGGAGGTGGCAACAACAAGTAGACAAAGTGATTTATTCAGTTAATGTTAACCATCCCTTGTTCACAGCCACCCAAGGTTGGCATAAGGGGCATATGGACAAAGTGAGCACAGGGGCAGGGATAAGGCTTATGCATGGGCTCAGTAGGATAGGCTAGCATATGCCAAAGCTGATCTAGCTATTGATGCTTCCTAAAATCCCACATGCTAGCACCAGACACCAATGCACTATCAAATGAGGATATCAAGTGACCACTAGGTAACAAATCAACTCCATTGTGTCCCCTCCTCCCTAGAATAGATAGAAATTCATTATCACGGGAATAGACATCTGTTCTGGTTGAGGGTTTACCTTTTCTCTTCACAGGACCTCAGTCATGATCACTATTCAGAAGATTGTAGAATGCATGATCCACAGGCATGAAATCAGACACAACATAGCATCTGACTAGGAAAACCATTTTACAGTGAAGGAGATGCAGAAGTGAGCCCATGAGCATGGGATACATTGACAGCATTGCCTTTACAGCATCCAGAAGCTGCTGAAGTGACAGAGATTGAAATGGCCTGGTACAACTGAAACACCCACTCAGAGGCAAAATCCTATGAGGTTGGATACTATTCCCCAAGATACATTAGATCAAAGTAATTTTTATGTTGATATATTCCCACTAAGAAGAGTGCATGAGTCTAATTACCAAAGGGTAGAAGCAGAATGACAGTTCCTCCATGAACCTACTGGGAGACTGTCCTGGTCACTATAGCTCTGAGCTCTATAGGGTTAGTGAGATATTGGTCCCCAAATTGCAGAAGGTGTTACTCTTTTTCAGTGACATAGCAAGGTTCCCATTGAAATATACCTAGAGATGTTGCTGGGAACTTTGTGCACTTGGTGCTCAGGTAAGAGGGGTTGTGATTTTGTCAGTGGCAATTGACCATGGTCAGCAGGAGAAGGTTTGGTTGCTATTATACAGTACAGATAGGTAAAAATGAATACAAAACTCAGGAGGATACTCTGGAACTATCTGAACTTTCTGTCTAGTGAACCTTGTTAGAACTTATATGAACAGAAGAAACAATGTGTGGTAAAGGATGTGCAAGTCATTAACCAATCTGAGCTAAGAAATATTTGGTGTGAATAAAATCAGGCACACAATTCACCATTTTCCATTAATGCATGAGAGTTCAACCACTGGAGATAGAACAGAGAACAAGGGTAGTTACCTAGTGAGGACACTTTAAATGATTGAACATGGTGCCCTGGCTAGAGATGGAGGCCAGTGAAACAAAATGAAAATGAAAAGACTGAAGGATAAGAGAAAAATTGTGGGCCTAGTTCTCTTTTTTATTTCTCATAGCAATACTTTGCTCCTCCTTACTCTCAGAGAAAGTGGCATCTATAAGATATAAATTTATTCAACTTCCCACTCCCTCCTAAAAATTTATCTTCTTCAAAGACTTCTTATCTTCTATCTTTCCATATTAGGGGAAACTATTTTTTCCCCTTATCTGTGGCTAATACTGTATTCCTTATCTCTATTGCATCCTCCATTATATTGCATATTGTCTTAGTTCATTTGTGCTGCTACAACGAAACATCTGAGGCTGGGTAATTTATCGATAATAGAAACTTATTTCTCACAGTTATGGGGGCTGGGAAGTTCAAGATCAAGGTGCCAGCAGGTTTGGTATCTGGTGAAGGTGCAGTCTCTCTGCTTCTAAGACGGGGCCTTGTTGCTGTCTCCTCCCAAGGGAAAGAATGCTGCGTCTTCACACAGTAGAAGGGTGGAAGAGCAAATGGGCTCCGGTAATTCCCTTCAGCCCTTACAGAGGTAGTTAGTCCCATTCATGAGATCTCTGCCCTCATGACTTAGTCACCTCCTAAATATATTAGTACTATCATGTTGGTGATTAAGTTTCAGCATATTAATTTGGGGGACATATGCAAATCATAGCACATACTATTGCATTTTGTCCCTTTATCCTTCATTTCTAGTATTCCTATGGCACCCATTTAAAAACACACACATATAAAAAAAAAAAAACATGACTAGTAAATGCATGAAATTAATTGGCATCTAGGTCATTGGATTTTAAAATATCAAGACTAGGTGAAGTTTAGATTAAACCAAAAAGCCGCCAACATTGCTTTTGAAGTTGGAGCCTGCTGGAAAGTAACAGAAAGAATTGTGAACTCAGACATTAATGAGTTATTGATGTTATTGAGGAAAATGGGTATAGGCAAGAACACTCAGATCAGATTTTGAAGATAGCAGCATAACACTGGTATCAAACAATGGTAGGCATAATTTATATATCCAAGATAGGATAAATTAAAAGTGAAGGCAATGTTCTAATTGGGAACAACAGTAAGTCTCAAGGAACACCTTCCCAGGCTAAACTACTTGCTATCATCTTTCTGTTTCTAAGATACTTCACTCTCACTTCTATTATTGTCCAGTTAAGCATATAATAATCTTTCTTCCATTAATTGAGTGGAAAGGATATTTTTCTTTGCTGCATTTTTAGATCCCTCTACTGGTGATGCAGTGGTCATAAGTAAATTCTTGTGAATAAATAAATGAATAAATTGCAAGCTTGCATGCATGCATGAGTGTGCTGACACTACTCCTCTCTTAAAAGTCAGAAAATATGAAAAGTGATCTGAGTTTCAAAACTTGCAAAGAATTTAATGTCCTCTGATAATTTTATGGGGAGGTAAAATGAATGAAAAAAAGTTTAGAATATAGAGATGAAATGTCATCATCTTCTCTTGAGAAGTGGGAGAACTAAAATGCCCTTCATTTCTCCTTTCTAAACTAGGGACCCCACTGTGTTATCTCTCCTATAGGCCAGGCATCCTCAGGACTATGGAAGACAAAACAACTGGGCCTCACCATAGGCCCTGAGAAGCCCCAGCAGTGTGCAGGTACCGCAGCTCGGCAGTGATGCTATATGGAGGAAAATGAGATGGATAACAGGCATCCTGCAGAGGGCTGGTGCTCTCATTACTTCACCAGCCTATACCCCTTTTTGTTGGTTTCCAGCCAGGCTGTGGCAAGAGACTTTGTATCCAGACACCCCACTGCATGGGAAAAGAGGGCACGTTGTTTGCCTAGAGCATACTTCTTATCCTAATTATGACTTTTAAAAAAAAATTTCCAGAGATAGGCTGTGTTTTTAAAATAGTTATTAAAATGATAAGTGTCAGATGAGGATATAAAATGATAGCCAATCCAAAGTATTTCAATAAAAATTTTAAAAGTTTTTCAGAAATATAATTAAATGCTTCCAACTCATCTGGATATAAAGCTTTTGGTGGTACAGAGCTTACCTTCTTGAGTCTAACCTTCATGGTTCTAATGAAAGATGAGTTAATTTTACAGAGGCAAATATGGAAAAGTCTAGCTGTAAATAAACAATTCAGAGAATGAGCTATTTCTGTTTGAGCTAATGAAGAATGACATGTAAAGGAAACACTATTCAGATAAAAAATAAATGCTCATTTCAAAGTTTGCCATAGATTTGGGGCTTGCTATTCCTGTGTACTGAAAACCTTCTGTTGCTTAAAACACTGAAACTTGTTTTCCATTTCCAACAACTACTCATTTCTTAGAGTCTATGGTAGAATTTTTTCAACTTATAATTGTTATTTATGAAGTTGTCAGAGGTGTTAATAAGCGCACATTAATAAAATTCCTGTCTGAAATGGAATACTTAGTAGACTAATGGTTGAGTAGCAGCAAACACATTCAACTGGACTAAGTTTAAAAATATGCCTAAGTTCCTTCCCTCAATTAGGGATACAGAACACCCAAGGCTTAAGGTAGGATTACAAAATTTATACTTCTATGCCAAGACCAACTCTAATGTGGGATCCAGATTTTTGCTGAAGTATGTCATGTTGTGGAAAAGGAACATGCACAGGCTTCACTGCAACTTATTCAAAGGTTAATGTTTCTTTTTGCCGTTGTTGTATTGGTAGTATAAGTTTGCTTGCTTTTCCACACATATATGTCTTAATTTCAACCAGAAGTTGTGTGAATGTGTGCTTGTGTGTTTTCTTGGCTGTATGGGAGTAAGTGTGTATATATGTTTGTGAGTCTCATAAATTATAGTGGTCTTAAATATATTGATTATATTATGGAAAATGAGTATTTGGGCAACATATCCAGCTGTGAGCATTTTCTACACTCATGGCTTAATGGCCATGATGTGTGGTTGATATAAGGGACCTGATGGGATTGTACCAGCCACTTTGGTCCAATCTATGAGCAAACTGCTGTGGCTGAGGATCCACCCTTCCCTCCTGTGCATTCAGAGCTGGTTGCTTGAGCAGGAGTCAGAAACCTCATCTTGATTCTGCGGTTTCTATCCTTCTTCATAATTGATGCATTCACACTAGGAATTTGCTGGTGTTCAGTTCTCTTTCCATACATTTGACTTCCAACAAATCAGGTTATTCCTGACTAAGTACTCTGCCAATGCTTAAAGATAGCTAAGATACTAACTTTTTGATGATTTTTCAGAGCTGCAAATTCTATTGGCTCGTACGAATCTGACTGGGGCATGCAGCCCTCCAGCAAGAATATTAAAATTTATAGATGAAGAATTTTAGGAAATTTTGAAATAAGGATAAAATATTCTTGACTGGTGCTAGGGTACCAAATCCATGGAGGGATGAATGAAATGGAAAGAGGCAGGGACATAACTAATCAGACATAAATGAAAAGAATGAGAAGGAGACCAGAACAGGTGTCAGAGAAAATGCTATTTGGCCAAATTATGTCAAGAATTTGGCAGAAGGACAAGAGGAACAAAAACCCTGACTATTAGTCGTTTGTTTTTGGTAGCAATAGAGAGAGGACTAGTGCTCAAGTTAAGAGTCAGTGTTTTAAACTAAGAAAAAAAAATGACATGAGCTATTTATATGAAATTAATTAGCATTATTTGTACTCAAAAGAAAGAAAAACAGAATAAAACAATGCCCTCGACAATTCTAAAACATAGCAGAAGAGTTCCCTATGAATATTTGTCATACTACATACATAGATATTATTAAATGGAAATGGCATTTGATATTATAAACATGTTCAATCAGTACAAGCAGATGATCTAGATTTGGTCCAACACCATGATTTTCTTAATTAGACATATTTTATGCATAGCAATGCTTTAAATTATCTTTGGTACAATGTGGGAACTTTAAAACTAGATTGCATTTCTGTGAAGACTTTGACAGATAAACTTGATCTTGCCACTGGATTTAGAAGGAA
The DNA here is from genome assembly GCA_028533085.1 of Varecia variegata. Taxonomy (NCBI): domain Eukaryota; kingdom Metazoa; phylum Chordata; class Mammalia; order Primates; family Lemuridae; genus Varecia; species Varecia variegata. The sequence goes on along the minus strand of CM052445.1, from coordinate 58,550,441 downwards.
CATCCAGTAGCCTGAAGCCCCTGCAAGAGAAACATAAACTTTAAAAGCCTCTGGTCCTATCTGTGCTTAAATCAGACCCCCTGCTCTCGTCATTATCATAGGATAATGATTGAAAGTAATTATAATCACTTGCCTGAAAGTGATCCTCAGAGAATCTTGCACACTTCCAGCCAGTAGTTTTTCCAGTTGCAAGAAATGTATTTCTTAAATTTACATTTATTTACATTTCAAAGAAAAGGAAATATGAAAAGTGAATAAAATGCAGTAGAATAAATAAACTATACATTTTTTAATATTTTACAATGATTTGTGTTCATTCATTAGTTTGTTTGCCAAATTAACTTATTCCAGTTCAGGGTCGTGGGTGGCTGGAGCCTATGCAGCAGCTCAGGACGCATGGTGGGGACCAACCCAGGACAGGAAGCCATTCCCTGGCAGGCTACACTCACACACACCCACACACTCACTCAGACTGGGACAGGGTGGACATGTCAGTTCACTGAATGTGCACAACTTTGGGACGGGGGCGAAAACTGGAGAACCTTGAGAAACTCCATGTAGATGTGGAGAGAATGTGCTAACTCCATACAGACAGTGGCCCTCAGCGGAGAACCCATTTTTTTTCCTCATCAACTCATATTGAAATGACATTGAATGGAAAGACATTATTTGAGGACCTGCTGTGTATTTTTAATCTGTGTGAGATAACACCCCAGCCAATGTCTAGAAATGCATTTTAAACATACAGTCCATTTTTATTGTCATTTATATACCAGACTTCTTTTGGTGGTATTTACCCGATATAACTTTTTGTTTTATTTATAACCTTTCTGTGTTATGTTGTGTTAGGCATGGTTCATATAAACCTGACATAGTTCCTTTCTTTTACTGACTTAAACTGTATATTCAATATTTTGAAAAATATAGAAATTAATACACCTGTGTTGACTGAGATTACTGCCATATTTGGATTTATTAATGCCTCCTAACTTCCTAGATCATCTGTCTCTTTTATTCTTTCTTTTTCTGTACTAAGTTTTCTTTTCCTTTTTTTCCTACCAATTTGAGAGTTATACACTCTTTCTCTTTTTAGTGGTCACGATGGAAATTTGTAACACACATATAAGAAGTAAATTATGTCAACATTAAATCAATACTTTTTCTTTGTGCCAATAGTAGGACCATAGAGTATATTAACATATATCTATTTTTAATTTTCTCCCCCAGTATTTGATATCAAGATTTCTATATTGAAAATTTCACTGTACTAATCAAACAATGATGTTTTAAATATTCAATTTTGTTTAGATTTTATAACACTTTTTGCACTTTTTATCATTCAGTATTCCTTTTTCCACTTTAGAAATCCCTTCTTGTATAATGTTTGATCTTCTTCAATTCCATTCTTATGCATACACACACACACACACACACATATATATATAAATAAAGTTTGTTAATGGTTTATGTCTTTCATTCTTTCTGTCCTAATTTTTTTCATGTTTGCTTTTTGTCTTGAGAGATAGTTGTGTGGGTATTTATTTCCAGCTTAACACCACAATCAGAGCATCTGTCTCATGATGTCTGTGCCTCCCACCTGGTCACCAGTTTATCTCTGCTCCCACGCCTACTCCAGGCCTGGAGAACCCACAATGGCAGGTAAGCAGAGAAGGGCAGTGACAAGGAACTTGGGGAAACCTACGAACCCCCTTCTCTCCTCCAGGTGCCTGTCAAAAGTCAGAGAAAGGACTGGTAGGAGTGGACTTTCAAAGTGGATGAATGACCAACAATTCTACATTAGACTGAACAGAACTTTTAAAGCCTGAAAATGAGGATAGTGATTAATAGTTCAGAGTAACCAGAAAAGTTATGAAATCTATTTGAGATATTATTTAAATGACGCAAAAGGAATTCTGGCATAGAAGGGGGAAAAGTCAGCATAAGAAATACCTTTTTTTCCCTCCTTATTCCTCATTAAGACTATTTGGATCAAATTAGTTTAAACAATATTTTAATCTCTCTCTTAGATTCATAAGTGGTCAAATGGTTTCAATCCTTACAAAATTTGCCCCACACTTTGCTTTTAATTATGAATAAATTTACTGATGTCAAAAGTTAGTTTCATCAAATTTTCCTATAAATCATAGCCAATGACTCAACCAAAGTGGACTCTGAATGCATTTGGCAGCACATATTTACCTTACATTTTCTTTTTCTTCCCCTAAATATATCTATCCTTCATGCATCTGTGCTGAGGAATTTGTTTCAAAGGTTGGTGAGGCTTTACAAACTTCTAACCTGAGTTAGAGATACTTAATTATTTTGCTCAATACAGGCTTACATTAGTTAATGAAATGATCATGCAGAAGACCATAGTAGTGGTAATACTAGTTCTGTTAGTAGTTTAAATGATTTATTTATCCAGGTTAAGGTGGCAGGTTAAAAAGGAAAAAAAAAAAAAAAAAAAGAGTGTGAAAAATCCCCATCTTCCATAGCTTTAAAAAGTTGGCTCTGTTGTGTGGCGTAATTAAGTCAACAGTCTGCTGGTCGGCAGGCATGCAGAGAACCGTTCCCCTACTGTCACCAGTAAATTCACAGGTCTGCACCGTTCCCAAGGGCTGCTGTGCACAGCCTTTTCTAATGTATGGTTTACACCTGGAAAAGTCGAGATGGACGGGAATGTCCCGTGGACTACAGTAGGCTAGACAGAGAAACTGGTATGTAAAACATTATTTATAGCTTATCTGTCAAAAATCCCTAGTAGTTGGGGCTTAGTTTGCCCCAATAAAACATATAGCTTTATATAGGTAGAAAATTTTTCATATCATTTTGACACTTTTTAGCAAACTTATCCCAAGCACATTATGTTATCAGTTTCTGGTTTGCTTTTAAATCAATGACTTTAAAACTGCCTTCAGGTACTAATATTGTCTTCGAATTTTGGAGAAAGGAAAACAACTTTTTTTTACCTTTCTTAATTTTTCATTTAGCAAATTTTAGATTCTTAGTAAACACATTAAATAGTGGCAAATCTATAACGATAATGAAACTTACAAAGTTTAAAGAGACAGGCAGAGGTAGAAATGCAAATCTGAAATTTTACCTGTTCAAAGAAGGAAGGCATTGACTAAGAGCTAATATTTTACTCATTTTGCTTAAGGCACAGTTCTAATCACATTATATCAACCCTTGTATCTTACCAGTGATACTATAATGTAGGTATTGCTTTCAATTTAATACGTGATTAAATGGAGAAAAAGATATGTTGATAGTTGGTGCATAGCAGAGCTGAAATTTGAACCAAGTTGGGACTTAGGCCTGTATTCATAAACTCTGTAATAAACTGCTTTGTGTGGCAATGGTGGCTTTGGTTGCAGTTATGGTTGTGATGACAGTGGTATTAAACAAACAAAAACTCCACTCTGATTTATGTTGCTTGTAATATATTAAAAATGATCTTCATACATTATGAGCCAAGGAGTATTTCTATCCATATTTTTACTGCAAGAAAGCTAACACTGAGAGAGGTTAAGTAACTTGCCCACACTCAGAAAGCTAATGCATTATAGAGCTAGGACTCTGCCTCAAGAAATCTGAATCTAATGCCAATTCTCTCGTCTTTGCTTTCCTGAAGGTATGTGATAACATCAATAAACTTACCGGTGCATAAGCACTGAGCTAGTTAATTCTTTACTAAGGGTCACTATATCATTAAAGTGCTATGCTGATTTAAGTCTATATCCATTTCTGATTTCCACTGAAAATATCCATACAGATTAAGTGATGCTCATTATAGTAAAAAATTTTATTTTAAATATAGAGTAGTCACTACATTCACAAATAACCAGACTAGCTTTTAAAAATTATAGGTCTTCATTGTCAAACTATGCAGACTAAACATTATTTTTAATTTCTATTCCACAGTTTTAAATTATTTTACTACAGTGAATGTCCACATTTACCATGATAAAAGTAATCATGAAGATTATAAAAATGTAGCACAGCAAGGTGTGTTAGACTTGATCATATAATGAAGATAAGAAGACTGAGGAAAATTTCCATTTGGTAGACTAGAAGTAGGGACATATTTAGCAAAAGGTATGTAACAAGAGAAGTTAGTCTGGCTGGTAATGAGGACGTTCTATGAAAATGGGAGTTGAAGAGATGGAAAATATGGTGTCCTGCCTTGGGTCTTCCCAATGCATTCGTATGCACCAAGTATACTGGTTGGGAGACTGTGATTTAGCAAATACAATTAATAAGCATTTACAATATTGAAAAATATTTAACATTGTGAAACAATTGTAATCATATATAGTCATATTCTTTTAACATAACTATGTTAATTTTGCATGTTATTCTAATACATATATATTTTATTTACCATTCGGCAGTCTTTTTCACTTAATAGTATTTAATTTTCTCTATAACTTCATGTTTGTTATTTCTCTTATAATTGCTACTTAACTTCGATTTATGTTCCTGTGCCATAAATTTGCATGGCTATTCTTGTATTTGCAACAATTGTTTTGTTTCTGAAGTTGTACTGTGGGAAGTTGGATGTATAGGACCTTATGACATGACATTCTTGGAAAGTTAAGATCATGACTTTTTCTTACTTGAAACCTTCCAATTATTTCCTATTGCTTTTATTATAAAATCCAAAGTTTTTTCCATGGCCTCAGCCCGTCTGTGATGTGACTTGTGACTCCTCCTCTCACCACTCTCCCTTTTGCTCACTGTGCAGTTGTCACACTGGCCCCTTGCCACTCCCCAATCACCTCAAGCACCATGCTTTCTCCTGACCTCCACACCTGCTGTCTCTTCTGCTCAGGACGCTCTTCCCCCAGCCACCTCACGACTGACTTCCTTCCCTCACCGAGGTCACTGCTCCGAGTCTGCCACATCAGTGAGGACTTCGTGGCCACCTTGTCTAAACTGACTTTGCACCCCACTTTTATCTGCTTATTCTGCTTCATTGCCATTCTTATCATTTATCTATGTGAAATATTATCATGTATATACTTTTTGATTGATTTTTCTCCTCTACCATAATGTTAATTCCATCATAGCAGAGATTTTGTCTTTTTATTGATTGACCTATCCCCAGACACAAAGTTTATGAACGATAACAAAATAAATGAATCATAAATGGATTAACAATTCCCTTTAATAGTTTCCTAATAGCCTTTCCCCTATCGTATGAAGTGGTCTAAGATGTCAACTAAAAGACTCTAGGAGTTGAAAGGGCCAGATTCCAGAGCCTCACTCTTTCAACCCTGATGCTTTATGAAGCTCTATGCCTTTGGGCTTTGGATCTTAAGCTGGTCATGCCAAGTCGGGAGTAACTCTGGGATGTTTGTAATTCACTGAGGTTTGGTATATTATGGGAGAAGACAGTTCCCACTACGTGACAGTCACTGAAATTGTTGTCTGGCCTTTAGGAGCTAATTGGCTCCTGATCATTTTCCAAAATCGGTCACATCTCTTCTGTGAGTCCAGTAACTTTATTTGTACTTGAAGCAGGCAGGTGTGGTTTCTGGTGCCCTGAAAGTGCTAGGAATTTCAACCTTGGTCTCAGCAATCAACCTTTGTCTGCTAGCCAGCCTCTGCTATGGAACATCAAATTGCCAAATGTCTGCTGCTTCTTCCTTTCTAGAACCATCATTTCTAGTAAGCCTATCAAGGTCAGTGGTAGGACGACGGATGCCATTTGAATTTTGTGTTAATAGCTGCAAAGTCACATAAATGTAGGTAAAGTTTCCAGAAATTTGGAGTGAATACCTCCCAATGTGCTTTCTGTGTTGAAAGCCTTTCCCTCGGTAGTAGTTTAAATGTATAATTATTGTTGTAATTTTAAAATGTTGCAGCAATTAGTGCTTATTGTTAATTTGTGAAAGCTGTTAATTTCACACACAAAAACAACTTTTAAGGATTTCAACTGATTAAATAAATGGGGTAAAGATTGACAGATAATATGAAAGTAGCAAAACTATGTTAGATAGATAAGCTTAGGTATTTTTGAGGCAAGAGAGGTCTGCAAAAATTTAAATTACAATCCAGATTAGTCTAATAGAGAGTAGGTTATATCATAAATATTATTGTAAAATTCTTTTGGGTAGTAAAATTTATAATATTATACTCAAAAAATTTAAGAACTATATTGAATTTTTATTTGTTGAATTCCATTTAGACCAAGTCATGGAAAATGATTCTTTGGGTAATTTTTACACCATGTCATAGTAAATAAAATGTATTTGATATCTGAAAATAGTAAAATAATGAAAACTACAAAATAAAATAATTGAAATCCAATAAAATATTTTAATCTAGATATTAAAAATACATAAAAAGTAAAAATTGTAGATAGTAGAAAAAATATTATCCTTCCAACCAGTCCCAATATTTCTTTACTATTGACATCAACTAAGGGTTAACATCAACACTGAAGACAAAATTCCAACATATTGAATTCAAGAAAAATTAATTACTGATGGTGCTGACTATTCAGAAAGTTTCTAAAACTTTAAGGAATCAAATTATAATGATAAAATTGTGTAACAGTTAAAGTTTCTCAAAAAGATTTCAGATTTATTTTTGAATCTAAAGATGATTTTATTAAGATTATTTCATATTTGAGCAAATATTAATTACAGCACATAGAAATTATTTTGCCAAAATTTGTGTGAGGGACACCTCAGCCTTCAACCTACATACCTGGCTGAAAACCCACAGTCATGGTGATATCAACTTTTAATGAATATTGCCTAACTTTTCTTTTTGAATTCTTTCTACAAAATAACATATGAAAATATCTTAAAAATGACATAACTAAATCATTTTTATTATAGACAATTTTGTGGTCCTTTATATGTAGTACAATACTGTTTTTCAAATACTGAATTTTTCTATGCCACTTTAAGTGTCTGAGTGCATGGGTGTACCAGTAGCTACAATGCTACATTGACAACATTCAATATTTTCACTTACCAATTTATGTGTTTACCTATTTGTTAACAGTAAATTAATTAAAGGTTTTTCAAAGCTGTTTTATGTTTCTTTGATAGCAAGAACAAATATACATTCCATAATTATATCATCCTTGAAAATTACAAATATATGATTCCAAAAATTAGATTGTTCAAGTTGTATATTTAGTTTATACTTTTCTGATTGGCTACATATTAAAAATTTAGTATTTCTGAAGCTTACTTTTTACTTGCTGCTTCTTTTGTATTTTTAGTTACCTGTCTTATTTTGATTCAACTTTAATTTTCTACTTTCTCAAAAATATACAAATTAAAATGTTATGTTACATGTCTTATAAATTGGTCTGTTTCATCTGTTTAAAAGGCACAATAAATACTTATCTGAGATATGTATGTATTTTCCCCGAAGCTTATCTGAGATATATATGTATTTTCCCCAAAGTTATATGATTACTCTTAGCCACCTTGAAGTGTCCAAATGTATAACCAATGACCTGATTGATGTGAGACTATTTATGTAACTAATAAAGGTTTCATTGATGTTAATCCAACAAGTTATCCTTAGATAAACTGGAATGAGACATGAATGACTGGAAACTTAACTTTTGAACAATAACAGATCCATTACATATCATGTTGAAAATATATAATCATAGATCAGGAAGTAATAAACTTTTTATATAAAGAATCAGATAGTGAATATTTTAGGCTTTGTGTGCCAAGAGGAAAATATAAGTAGCTCTTCTATTTGTGCTTTGTGATTATGTAACAAAACAGAAAGCAATTTTCCACAATTATTTAACTGACAGGATTCAAAATATAATAATAATTGGTTATTTTTAAAAAATAATCAAGTTTTATTTTCTACTGCTGCTGTAAGAAGTTACCTCAAATTAACATCTTAAAACAACACGTTTATTTTCTCATCATCATGTAGGTCAGAAGTCTGGGCAGTGTGTCTCAGCTGTTTCTCTGGTCTGGGTTTTACAAGGCACACATCAAGACATCACGTTGTTAGCAAAGAAGGCTGTCTTTTTCCAGAACCTCTAGTGGAGAATTTGCTTCCAGGTCATTATGGCTGAGGTCCCCACTTTCCTGCCAGCTGTAGGCCAGCCTGGGGTAATTTCTAGCTTTTAGAGATCCCAGGATTTTTGGTTCATGAGCCTCTTCCTCCATCCTCAAAGCCAGCATACTTAAAAATCTCTATGACCTCCCCTTCTGCCTCCTTTCTCCTGCCTCCTCTTCTACATATCTCTTCCACTTTTAAGGGCTCACATGATGACTTTATCCCCACTTTATCTCTTGGATAACCCAAGAAAATATGTTTGCCTTAAGTTCACCTTATCAGTTGCTTTAATTTCATCTGCAGAGACCCTGTAGAATAGTACCTCAATTAGTGTTTGATTGAATGGAATGGAAATTTTTGTGGGGAGCATGTTTAGCATTCTGACTACCATTTTTTTTAATGAGAAGAATGTAGTTTCATTTTGTGGATTAGTATTTTTCTTAATTAAGGTTTAAATTTAGATTTCCTTATCATTAGAGCAATTGCAAATTTTCATGTCTAAAAATCATTTTTAGTCAACAGGTCTTACTAAAACAGATGGCAGGCTAGGTGGACTCATGGGTCATAGCTTATGGACTCATGATCTGCAATATTGTGCAGTTATTATAAGTCTTGATAAATATTTAACCGTATGTTGAAATATCTAAAGTATATAGGTAAACTCACATAGATGATAAAATAGTATGTGCTACATCTGAATTTTGCAAAACAAAAATATTTCTAATATAAATTGTTAGATCAATATATTGATATTTATACAGACTGGAAAGTACATGATGCCCTGATAACAATAATCTCTCTGGAAGTAGAATAACAAGTAAAGCTGATGCATTTTCCCTATGTTTTCCTGTACTTCTCAAGTACTTGTAATATTGTTTTTTCAGAAATCAGGAGAATAATTTAAATGTTATAAAATATTTTGAATGGAAACATTTGGTATTAAAATTTTTTCATTTAATTTTTTTTACCATTAATTGCCTTACTAGTATAATGCAGCACTGACTGCCTAGGAGATAATAAAACAGAATGCCATGTTTCACAATAACTGTACCAACCAACTAAACCTGTAATGAACAATAACTGTGAGTGACCTAGTAGGCCAGTCCCTTATTGAACCTAACTGACAACTCTGTCCTGATTAAAGAACAATGAAATTTTTTTTAACAATCCCGTATGGACCTTGAAATTGGTCCTGACCTGTCAAGGGTGCTAGTTTTCAGACCTCAATTAGCAAACCACCATGAAACCACCCCACGTGTGCCCATACCCTTGTGTTTTAGAGTTTTCATTTTATGTTTAATATGAATCATTAAAAAATACATGACTATAGAAATGAAAAGTAGTCCCTTTTTATTGACCATAAATATTGGACCTCATGTCTTTAAGCCAAGGATCCCTAAGTCAGGCAACCATCCACTGTCTGTAACAAACAGTTGATTATTTTTTAATCCTTTGTCCACTCAGAATTAAGAAAGCCAAAATATAAAAAATAATATTCTACAGAGAAATGACAAAAGTAAGAAAAATAATGCCATGGAAGAAAACTTCTTTACTATCCATTTGGGAATGACTGGTAGGTGTTTAAAGATAAGGAATGAAGTTTGTGTGAGAGATCCACTTTGCAGGTAAAGAATTAGAAATAGTTGGTTGAACTATAGGCATGGATGAGCTGGTCTCCAAGACACAGAATAAACTACAAGGCAAGGGCAAAAAGTCCTTCACGTAAACACAATTTACGATGTCATGATGAATTTGTAAACATTTTATATGCACTCAAAGGTGTTGATATGCAACAGATTGTTCTAGGAAAAAATAGACCAGAAACAAGATGAAAAAATCATATAAAAATGTATCAAGAACCCAAAGTAGTTGTAAATAGTGCGATAGAATTATTGAGTGTCTGAAATCAATTGCCATTGATTGACTTGAGAAGGTGCTCAATGTAAATTCTGTCAGGGAACATCACAGAACAGAATGTAAAGAAATTAAATTGCATAGAAAAACTTCTGGGTAGCCTATAAGTCAGCCTATTGTTCCTCTAATAGGAGAGAACTGGCCTGTTAGTCTATTGTGCCATGCTAGGACCCAAACATTTGAAGTGGTATCTTACGAAAATGCAAAATATTTTTATTCTGGACCAAGAGTTGGCTCATTTTCAAACATATCATATGCAGTTTTCATTTACTCGGACTCAAGGAAAGAGTTCAACCTCCAGGTCAAGATTTGAAATGGGCAGTCAGGAGATGCCTGCAGGTGAAGAAGAGTTGAGATTTGGGTATTTTCTTGCTAATAAAAGGTTCAGGTTAAATCTTTGCAGTCAAGGAACTTCTAAAGTCTTACAGGGGCCAGCCTGGAATCCAGAATAAGTGTCTGGGGTTGAGGTCAGGAGTTGCATGACAGGAAAAAACGTTGCACTAATAGGGTTGCTTGGAGGGGACAAAGATATCTACATTTTTAAAAAATATTTTGCCTAAGGCCACCTTGGCTCTGCCACTCAGAATCACCTTTTCTGTCATTTTGGCATTTTGTGGTACATTAGAGAACCCTGATTTAGGCCAGAAGGCAGTTTAGAATATTATTGTTGACACTTCGTTTTAAATTAATAAAATAAAAAAAAAATACGGCTGCATATGTCTCATACATCAAACATAAATCTATAACATTATTTATTTTAAAATGAAATTTTCTGTAGCTCAGCTGAGTACAATTGAAGAATATACTTCATCTTTTGTAGCAGTAATTTCATTCAATTTCCAGGTCCTCTCTTTCATTTTGGAGAAATAAAATTCTGTGTTTTATGTCTATATATACTCTCCAATGGGGCAATTCAAAACTAAAAGTGCATCCTTAACATTAAATTTCTTTGCTTTTGGCTTGCACCAGAACTTTTACCTCATTTCAATGTAGCTTTTGTATGGGCATGTGCAATAAAAAAGCTAATAAACTTAATAAATGGTTCAATTGCATGAGTGCACCTGTGTGTTACCTTCATCCTCATTATCCGTTTCCTCAGACATTGTCCATTACCTCGTCTTGGTCACAGAACCCTATTGTAAGGCTAATAAATAGTGCAATAAAAGTAAATAATCTGAGAAAATATTACAGTGCAAACTGAAAATAGTTTTGTTGTAAATTTATGCACATTTTTATCCACTCTGCTAAGTACAAGTATGTTGTCATTCTACTGTTCTCTTTATGTCTCCCACAGGAATGTGACCAAAATCCTTATTTCTTATGAGCTTCATTCAAATATATATTAGAGTGGCTCAATGCCAGCAGTTGTTTCCTCAATAGAATTGTTGAAAACGAATTCAGACAATAGTGTATGTCCATGTGTATGTGTGTGTGTGTATGTATAAATACAAATTTCTAAAATGACCCTCTAAATCTGTATCCACATGCTCACAGTAAAAATAAAAAAAAATAAAATTAGGATTTTTATTTAGGTAATTCAGGCATCAAATGCATTTTTCTCCTGATATCGATAGGTATGGACAAACAGTATTTTGTTTAAAATTTCTGAATGATAGATATATTTCTAAACTGATCTGCGCATGTGAACCCTGAATATCTATATGTTTAGAAAGGCAAGAATTTCCAGGGATGCTTAACACTAAATTGCATATCAGGTATCTGCATGATATAAAGAAGAATGGACTCATCTCTCATTTCTTACTAGTTTAAGAATACTTTAGATCTTTTCAGCTAAAGACCATTTTAGAATAATATGTGCCATCTAATTAGTAGATGCAAGACTGTGTTTTCAATCACTCTTTTAGGTGGGATCTGTTGGCAGCTGCATGAGATTGTACTTATTAATACCTTTGACAGTTCATAGATGTCAGTAAGACAAGGCCAAAATGCACAAAAATGAAGAGGTGATTCCAGACGGACAGATCATTTTAGGTGAGTTGAGTAGGCTTTAATTGACTCTTGGTTTCCTATCTATCCAGGTTTCCAAAGAATGCACCAAATTGTGACGCTATTTAATGAAAATCTTGACTGGATCTTATCTACTTCTGCTACAAGCCAATAAAGTGTATTTATACTACACATATTATATATATATATATATATATATGTATATATTTATGCACATAAGGATTAATTTTTAGATTGCTTGTGTACAAGAGCAGGATTTTCCCCCTTTACAACATATTTACTCTTGTTAATAATTAGAAACAGGATAACCAGATAAACTCTGAGAACCATAAAAATACAGACACAATGTCCAAGAGTCAATGCATAGTGAATAGTTCATAGAGAGTAAAATTTCAAGTAAGAAGTATCTAGGAAATTTTCCATTGTGTAAGTTTTATGTTGTCTTTATTCTGATTTAGAGGTTAAAAGACATTCTAACTTTTAGGGGAAAAAAATCTGCTTCTCTTCAAAATTGCTTTTAGGATATTTTCAAAAATTTTATTTGTAATAAAAATTGCCATCCATGTAGTGCTTGCTACGTGCTGGACTCTATGCTGAGTGCTGAGCACACATTAGTCCTTGCTTATCTTTATAACCCTGCAAAGTAAACCTTATTATCCTCATTTTTCAGATGAGAACCTTTGCATTTAGACAAATGAAATAACTTAACCAAGTCCATAAATGTCGTGGTTGGTAGTCACAAAACACGGACCCAAGCTGTTTGGAACCCAAACCCTTGATCTTTACCCCCAAATCAAGGTTCCTCTGGAGGTTTTTTTTTCAGTTGCGGTGGAAACCATCTGTTTCTTTTATTTCTTGAAACAGTGGTCTTCTTTGGGTGGTTTAGCAACCACTGCTTTTTGCTTTAAGTGGCTGCTTGTCCCTCTCATGTTTGATTTCCTGTGTTCCAGGTCCTCTTCCATTCACCAAGTTAAAGCACAGCCCCAATTAGAATGACTATTTTACTACATCAATTTTAAGATGTAAATGGCATCCTTATAAATGTGCATAAACGCTTATGACTTTCACAATCATGCAGACCAATGGAACCTTGCTAATATTTCATTAGCTAAATGTTATTCACAATTTGTTATTAGACTGTTATGTGACCTGAGAACATTTTTGGGAGCAAATTATCTATCAGAATTTTATTTGATTACTCTAAAATGAATTTTCTATTGTAAGCTATGACGTCTCCTGAAGATTTGTGCTCTATGTTATTAAATATTTGAATTAACTGAGACACATAATGTTCACCATATATAAAATGTTTTCTTTCAATATTTCTATGAATAAATAGCTTGCATACAAAATAACTTCACTTTTTATGAATGCATGCAATTATTATTTAGTAAATAAACATTTCAGCTAGCTTCTTCTATTACTTTAATCATATCAAAACAAATATAAAAAGAATAGTCATTTAATGTTAAAACTATACAGGAAATACTTTAATTGCTTTATAATTATACTTCTTTCCTTAAGGGCCATCATTATGAACAATAATTTTTAATGTACTATATTGTGAGTATAGTATAGTATAGAAGATATAACACATTTAACTGCACATAACAGCTGCTTCATAATGTTACATATAGGAGTAAATGGACCCATTAAAAATGAACCCCTCTGGGGAAGCTGTCCCCTCTGGGGAAGACTTCAAGTCAGCTTGAAGTTCTGACTTGGGGGGATGGGGGTGGGGGAGGGGATGGGTGTATACCTACAAGAAGAGTGCGATGTGCACTGTCTGGGGAATGGACACACTTGAGGCTCAGACTCGAGGGATTGGGAGGGACATGGGCAATATATCTAACCAGAACTTTTGTACCCCCATAGTAAGCTGAAATAAAAGAAAAAAAATGAACCCCTAAAGATAGCTGTTTTACTTATATTTGCATGCATAATACTTTCACCCTATTCTCAAGCTAAACCTTCAAACACCAAGTCTGATATTTCTAATATAGGAGGCCCTTAATAAACACTTCTGAAATGAATTGATTCTGAATCTACTTCATGATATGTTTGGAATAGTTTCTGAAAGAGCATTCTGAAAAATGTTATCCCTGAAGCATGACCCTCACAAAATGAGTTTCATAGTCATATACATTTGTAACATGCACTATAGCATATTACCCTTTTGGAGACTGTTTTAAAATGCTAATTAATTTGGCCTCTGAAAGATTCTACAGTAAAGAAACCCTTTTAACTTCAATTATTTCCAAAGGATAATTGACCACAGCATCTTTTAAAGTCTTGAGATCTTGAAGTTTACTAGAGCTAGCATTCCAAGTAACTCAGTATAAGAACTATTGTTCAAGAAGTCAATTCCCTGAAATAAAAAGTTTTGATAGTATTTTATTTAGATGCATTTGTCCCTTTATAGATTATAATTTTAATCCATATTAGGGTATTCTGTTATTTATAGTTTAGCTGACAGAACTTTATAATGCTGCTGAAGAATTAACAGGGATACAAATATGATTCGGAAATGCCCCAGTTCTCTTAACATTATCATGACTTACTTTTGTTACAGCATCTTCAATAATAAATGTCAAGTGTTTAAGATGAAAATCAACATTTCTTCTCTGAAACTTTTAAAGTATGTCAAGGCACACATTCAAAATGGTATCTTACTTTTAGCAATGAATGAAAATTCAAGACATATATCTAGCCAGAGAATGCTCCTTTTCTTACTTTTTTTGTAAAAACCTTTTCCTTTTTATATAATCAAAACTGACCGTTGCTACAAACTACTCATGATGAAATTGCTTCTTATTGTAATTTGTTCTTGATTCAAAAAATTCAGCTAAGAACCTAGAAGTTAAATTAGTTTTAATAATGTTTTTAAGTGTTCCATAAATGTACTAAAAATACACACATCAAATGTTTCTTTATGAGCATGACTTGGAAGCAGAATAGTAGATTGAAAATATGTGAGTTTTGGGATCAGAGACCTGGGTTTTTATCTTAGCTTTGCCACAAGAGAGCTGCCAATATCACATTAGTCACTTAATTTCACTAGTTCTCATTTTGTAAATCTCTAAAATGATTGTGAAACCTAGATATATGTTAAAACTACTTTATCTTCTGAGATTACAAATATTGGCTCAATATTCTTATGTTATCTCCTTCAGGAAGTGCAAGACCCATCCCAAGATTTCTGTAAATTCCTATTATAGTCTAAATTGTGTGCCCTCAAAATACATATGCTGATGTCCTAATCCCCAGTACCTCAAAATGTGACTGTATTGGGAAATAGAATCTTTAAAGGGATAAATTAGTTAAAACAATGTCATTGGGTGGGGCCCTAATCCAATATGACTGATATCTTTACAGAAGACGATATTTGCACACATACAGAGAGATTATTTGAAGACACAGGGAGAAGACAGCCATCTATAATGTAAGGAAAGAGGTCTGGAAGGGATCTTCCCCACTTGGCTCTCAAAAGAAATCCTGCCAACACCTTGATCTCAGACATCTATAGCCTTCAAAACTGTGAGACAACAAATCTCTGTTGTTTGAGTTAGTCTGTGATACGTTTTTATGTCAGCCCTAACAAATTGACACAATCCCTGAGGTTCCACATGCAATGGTCATTTCTGGCTCCAATGTCCTGATTCCAATAAACTATATCACCTATGTCTCTATGAAAATGCCACATGGGACCAGGGTGAGAGACAGTCTTATTCTCCATTTTTCACTTTGTGTTAACCTACAAAAGAAAACCATCCATATTCCTTGATCTCCCTAAAAACCACTTATAGAGTGTTTGCAGTCATTCTGGGGTTTAACATGACAGTGATACAACTCAAAATTGACTATCTCACATCTCTCTTATTGCAAATCCTACATTTACTCTGGGAATTCCTCACCTGTCATATTTCTTTGTAGGTTCCAGACTCCTACTTACTGTGATATTTGAACCCTCCCTCAAATCCCCCTCAAAAAAAAAAAATTCTCAGCTTCTCATTCTCCTAAGTTATTTCCTTTTAGATCCTTCCAAGACTGCATTCCTTACATTTTATTATGCAGAAAATTTGACATTCCATTTGGGCCTGGCTCTACATTAATAAAAATCCATGGGTTTCACACAGCAGTCAGAAGCCTTGGCTGAAACTTACATAAGAAATACTAGCTTCAATTTTCTTCTTCCTTCATCTGTCTTCATAAGTAGAAAAAGGAGAAATTTTCATTTTCCCATTATTATGAATTACCATGTATCTTTTCTCACAACTACAAAATACATTGATAGGTTACTGTGAAGATTGTTAAAATGTCCATCACAGTGACTGACAGGAAAGGGGTGGGTACTTCATATTTGATGAATAAATAAATGAATAATTAATTTATTGATTAACTAATACATACCTTGTCAGCTAATAGACATGATACTAGAGATGATATTTGAATTACACTTGAAGGATTAAGAGGAGCCTTGTAAGAAGAAAAACATTGCAGGCAGTGGTAACAATTCCAAATGCAGGAAATGAATGAGCATAGATTTCAAAAAATTGTGAGAGGTCAGATTATAAAGTTCATAAACATGTTGATGGCAGTATTAGCCTGCTCAGCTTGCCATGAGTCTTACAATCAAACAGTTGTTCAGCCACACCCCTATTGTCCTCTTCGGAACCAGCTTTCTCATTTATCGCCATATGGCTGGCCGAGGGTTCTCCACATTTCCAAGTTATGATTCCTTTTTACTTAACAATTGCTTCATCAATTACCTCTCTCCTTTGCATCTTACTGTAAAGAGTAGGGAAGATCCAAGTGAAACCTTCAATATTTTGCTTAGAAATCTCTTCTGCTAAATATCCAATTTTATCATTTGCAAGTTCTACCTTCCACAGAACATACAACACAATGTAGCCAAAATTGTTGCCACTTTGTAAGAAGTATCTCCCTTTCTCTTGTTTCTAATAACCTGCTCCTCCTTTCAGTCTTAGCAGAATGGTCTTTCACATCCATATTTTTACCTACTGTCCTTCATGGCAATCTCAGCTTTTTTTGTTTTTTGGATGAACCTCAAAACTCTTCCAGCCCCTACCCATCAACCAGTTCCAAAACCACTTCCACATTTTTAGGTATTTGTTACAGCAGCACTTCACTTTTTAGGACCAAACCTGTATTAGCCTGCTTGGGCTGCCATAACATAATAAAATAGTGGCACTAAACAACAGTGAAAGCCTTTGCTCAAAATATCATAAGCTCATCCACACAGAAAAACCACTATAGACAAGAAATATCTTACATGGAACCTAAACACAGTGGGTCTCCTATTTCATCTCAGAGGAACTAAGCACAAGACACAATATCCCTTCTTAGTTCCAAAAGAAAGCTGTTACACAATGTTGATCCTGTTGCATGCCCATAAACTTAAGACTGATAAAATATATATATATATAAAATATATATATATATATTTTTTTTTTATTTAGAAAACATGTCCTGAATCTCTGGCCTCAGTAACCACCTCACTCTGGTGTCACTGGCCTTTGGTAAGGTCACCAAGAGTTTGTTGAGGGCTCAGTGCTCTATTATTGCTTTTACTAGAAAATAAGTGAAAGATACATTCTATTGCCTACAGGTTAATGGAATAGTCTTTTGATGGAGACTACTGACATAAGTAATCCAATAAATGTCTCCACTTAGAAGCACACTACTTTCAAATATTTGATTAAAATAGTTCTAAAAATTATTGTTTGGTATCTTAAGTATCAATGAAATCACTGAAGATATCTATAAAATTGCATCTGAGTTTGTCAAACAGTGTTTATTAAACAGATTCTTTAGCCTCCTTAACAACAGCCTCTTTAGAAAGGGAGCTATAATATCATTTTATAGCAGTTTATGAATCTATTAATCTATAGACCAATGAGGTTCTATAATCCACCTATGCCAATATAATAGGTAGACACATATAGACAGGGATATGGATATACAAATGAAAATAATTGATATGTTTATATTTTATAAATATGTCTAATTTGTTGAAAATTTCCAAACATCTTTTCTTGGAACAAACTACCTTTTTTTTCTTGTTTCTCAGATCATCTTTTTTGATATATGTTAAAAAATTTTTGTAATAAAATTGTGATTAAGATTTTTGTTTTAATATTCTCACCAGATGTTATTCTACATAGATAGACCCAATTTTAAATAAAAATTACTCTTTAATCAAACGTATAAGAACTACTGCCCAAAGGGTATAATACTGAAGATTTAAGTGTAGATTCTATTGATAAGTCCATAAAGAGTTTAGTATGTTTTGTAAAGTTATGAAAAAGAGCAGTTATCTTAGGGGTGAAAATTGTATAGCAGATACACCACCAAAAATAAGAATTTCTCATGTCTTTTTAATTCTAAATGTCATTCCTTCTCCCCAATGACAGGTTTAGCTCATCTTGACCTTGTAGGCTTTACTCAAATTACACTATCAGGCTTGAGATGTTAGACTTCAATTAGCTCACATAATCTTTTACTTCTCTTTTTTACAACATGGAATCCCCAAGCTTAGTATATATATACTACTAGGTTTAGTTGGAAATATTCATTTTTTGAGATCATTTTAGAAAGAAATCCATTTATGAGATACTGCTTCCCAATTATAAATATTGCATTTTCTTAACCTACAGGCATTGAATACCTAAGTGTGCCACGTGTTAACCAGCAGTTCCTAAACTTTTTGGTACCAGGGGCTGGTTTCATGGAAGACATTTTTTCCATGGACTGGGGTAGGGGTGTGGGGAACGGCTTGGGGATGATTCAAGCACATTACATTTATTGTGCATTTTATTTCTATTATTATTGCAGTGTAATACATAATAAAATTATACAACTCACCATAATGCAGAATCTAATGCTGCCACTGATCTGCCAGGAGGCAGAGCTTATGTGGTGATGCCAGAAATGGGGTGGAGCGCTTTAAATACAGGTGAAGCTTCACTTCCTCACCACCGTTCACCTCCTGCTGTGTGTCCCGGTTCCTACCAGGTACAGAGTGGTACCAGTCAGCAGCCTGGGAGCTGGGGAACTCAGTGTTAAACTAGACACTTTTACATTATTTCTACCATTTAATTCTTACTTAAGCTCAGTGAGATAGGGGCTATAATAATCCCCTATGATAGACAGGGAAATTTAGGCTTAGGGAGCAAATTTACTTATCCTTATTAAGCTAAGATCTTATTGTAAGAAAATCACCAAGCCAGGAATCAAACCTAAAGGCATTCTTTTCAAGTCCATGCTCTTCTGCCTCATGAAAATGGTTTTCCTATTGCTACTGTGCTTTCTACCTCATTGAGTTCAAGTGGGTTAAAAAGTCAAATTTACTAGGACTGAGGAAAAAGTCAACAGCTGAGGCTGGATGCAGAAACGCCACCTATTTACAATATGAACGACAGCTTAAAGCCTCTGCAAATCCATGGAAATAGAAGCATCCTCCAATTAATATGCACGATGCATATCAATATCCTCCATGCACGAGGAGGTTGTCCCTGCCTCAGCAAAGCCAGGTCTTGGACCCAGCAGAGGAACACGCAGCTGTGGTTCAGGACTGCCCCTTCGGTAGTTTCTCTAATTCCTTCAGTTTATTATCCCCAGTGATTCTGGAACGCGGCCTATGTAAAACCTCCGGGCCACAACATCAGGTTTAGGACGAGGGTGGTGACAAAGACCAGCGGAAGGATATTTAAGTCCGTACATGATGCAAAAGACGAAAGTACGTGAGAATGCAAGGGGTAGGACCAGTACTTCAAATGGGAGCCGTGACAAAGTAAGCAGAAACGAACCAAGAAAAGGGGAAAACAAATGCATGTAAGTGGGAACAGATCAGGGAGAGGTAGACACAGAGGACAAATAGGATTCCAGAGAGGATGTGCTTGGTAATCCAGTTTAATTCCACGAGACATCGTGTCTCTGGATTAGCTATTTCCCCCACTGTGGTTCGCCTACCAGGTCATAGTGATGTTGGCTTAAGAATGCTGCTACCTGACAGGTAAGAATCTGAGCCCTTCACAGAAACCAATTGCTTGCCAACTGCTTGAATGAAGGAGTGGCTCTTTTCTTCTATTCTGCAAGGCAGCTGTGCTCCTGCCTGATTCTCCTGGGCCTGAGGCTTCTGTCCAGCTGTGCGTTCCTGGTGGCACCATGCACCACACAGCTGGCCCATATTCGTCACTTACCAATTTCTCCTTCACGTGGGGTACATCACCTCTTATTATGAGTAGACATACATTTCCCTAAATTATCAAAATAACATATAAACCATATTGCTATCTAACAATACAATATGCACTCATAGAACAGCATTCCACATTACACACATTGCGGTATTAAGTAAGCACGTACTACAAAGTTTGCTCATCAACTCCCAGGAGCATTTGGTTACGAAAAAGTGCCGCTACCTCATTCTAAATTCCCTGGCCTCTGGTGGGCAAGAAAGGTCAAAGAGAAAAAGAGGAAGAAAGAAAAAAGCATAATGTGATGCTGATGGTGAAGAGAGCGGTTTATTTCTCCGAAAGTTGGACTGAAGCCCTCCACTTTCTGTCTCATACCTCCCCCACTTTCGTGCGCCAGCTCAGACCATCTCCACCCAAGGGCATTCACAAATATGTCCTGGGCCTCAAATATTTGAGCCATTCCAATCTCTGTCTGCATTTTTAACCAATGTCACCCTAGGGAAAGTTTTTGACCCATGATGTAGCTTTTCATACACTTTCCCCCAAGCCGACTTGCTCAGAGGTATAGTTTCTCCTTCTTTTGTTTATCCTCACATTTTTTTTTTTTTGCAGACACCCCTATCGCAGTCCTTCAAATGATTTATAACAATCCTATTTTTCCCTCAATTTCTAAGCGTCTATCAAAGAGGAGGCCCTCTGTAATAGTTGGCTGATTGAATAAAGTGAATACAATGAACTAGCATATCAAAAACCAAAATGTAACATTTTTTCATTCTGGCTCCTAATAACAAATAAGTTAGTGTGGTGTAGCTTAAAACGTAACAGAACATTGTGCTGCAGTGATAGATTTATATGAACACTAGTGTTGTTGCAAGTCCACATGGGTTCAAAACAATGAAAGCAGTATAGGGTATCTGGCATGTAAAATGTCAATAAACACACACAATTAAGCAAAAATCAAATCATTGTGCCTCACTGTAAAGCACAGTTATTTTTCATCCCTAAAAGAATAATTTTGGTTGAAGTCAGTTTTCACATTGTTTAAGCAGTGGAATCTCTCTCTCTCTCTGTCTCTCTCTCAAACCAAAGTCTGTACAGAGCCTCCAGGACACAATAAAAGTCATGAGCATGGTTAGCACCCAACACTGTCATACTTTTCATGTTCCGCCCTCTCAGAGGTTCCTGACAACCTGCAGTGAAGGGAAAGGACTGTACCACACAATTTGGAAATGACCACCTGATGATCTCTGAGGTCTCCTCCTGTTCTCCACAGCTTTTAGGGAACAAAACTGAGTTTTTTTAGTAGACAGATGTCTACTTGATAACAATTACCACCTGATCTATATTTTCAATGTTTTATTTCACTGTTCTAAATAGCTAAGGGCATTTTTATTACTATATTACTAGTAAGTATGTGAGTGGTAAATCTATTTTTCTTAATTCATCTATGCCCATACCAGTCTACTTGTTGTGATAGAATTATAACATTTTACAACTAATCACTCAGTAACAACTAATTGCCCAGTAACAATATTTCTGAAAGAAGTAAGATGATAGTCTAGAATATGTCCTAAAACTTTGTCTCACACCTGTGAAAAATACTTAGCCACACTAGAGCAGAATATATGTATATATATATCACTAAAATATTATAATAGCATAATGCACTTTTCCACTGTATATCTAACCTAATTTCTTCCCTCATATGCTAATCTATAACGGTGCTTATATCAAAGTTGCCTGGTGTGTTCATTCATTTTTATAGCTATTTGCATTGCACTTTTATCATTTGATACACAAAATAGTATGTCTGTGAAACAAAGTCAAATTTTGCATGAACAGCCTCTTGCAATATGCAAAATCATCAAACATTGAAGTTCGTAGGATTGTTGGAAACTTAAGAAGAAATGTGTTTGGAGCTTTACCAAACTAGTAACTTTCAAAATGTACTTTAAAACATTTGATAAAGTCATAATGCGGGCAGATATGCACATCCTTAAAACAGAGTAATGTTTTGTATTTACTGGATGTACAGGGAGATCAAAGCCTTTGTCATAAACCCTCCCATTAATGTTTGAAACACTTCTTTGAGGTAGAAGTCTGGTTTTTTTATTTTCTTTTTAAGACCATAAAATCACATGCAAAAACAATGACTTATATTAATAGCATATTTAGAATCTTAACCAGTGTTTCCTAACTTTAAATTTTACATTTAAAGCTTTGATATGAACCATGTTTAAAGTATTGAAACGATTGTCTTACTTTATGAACACAGTCTGCCAACACTTATGGCACACCTACCCAGTGCACAATATTGCAGTAGGTATAGAGCCAGCCAGAATATTACATTTACAGCTAATTTTTCAGAATTCTTTGGAAAAAAATCTTCATTTTTGTTTCAAATTATGCATTGTGATTAGTAAAAATCTTTACTTTTATTTTGCATCGCAAAATATATCAATCTTATCTGAGCTGAAAGTTAAAACTCAAATTCTGCACAAATGTTTAGCACATAGGATATGAGCCCCTTGTACAATACAGATATTTTAAAGTTCTTCAAAATTCAGCCTCTTATTTTAGCCAATACATTATAAATTTTTTCCCAGTAAACTTTCAGTTAAGAAGGAAACATTCACTGTTTCAAATTCACAGAAACGAAGAGAACTCATTTGCAGAAACTATGTTTGGAAATAATTAAAAAGGTAAAATGCTGGTCATAATCTATCCCTCCAAACAATAGTTGGACAATTATTAAGTCATAGTAGATATGAAAAGTTTGCATTATAGATCTACATAAATATTAAATATACATAGCACATAGTAGTAACATTCATCGGGTGTCGGGCAGGTGGGCCGGGGGAGGAGGGGATGGATATATTCACCTCTAGTGGGTGCGGTGCGCACCATCTGGGGTATGGACACGATTGTAGCTCTAACTCGGGTGGGACAAAGGCAATATATGTAACCTAAACATTTGTACACCTCTAATATGCTGAAACAAACAAAAAAATAATACACACACACACATACACACACACACACACACACACACATAGCCACAAGACATTCTCTGTAAATGGGGTTACAAGAATCTCTTATATTTTGCATCAGTTAATTCTTATCCATCATCTTCTCTATGAAAAAAAGAAAGATAACAATGAAAGTTTTCAAATAAAGATTAGATTCCTTCCTCCATCCCTAAGGAGGGATTTAAGTGCAAAGTACAAGGAAATGTTCCATACTTATTAAAAGGAGCACAATCGAAAACCAGCAGGCAGCAGGACTTTTCTTATTGGCTGAGACAAAATGATTTTGTTTTCTTTTGTTTAGCTACCACCTAAGCATAAACCTCTCTCTCTCTCTCTCTGTCTGTCTGTCTCAGTGCAAAGATGAGACCAAGGAGATTGGGAGGCTAAAATTAGAGGTTTTGGTGAAAAGTTTTCAAACCCAAACATGGAAACTCAGACCATTTGAAACTAATGGCTATTTGCCCAAGAAAGAAAAAAATTCAGTCCAGTGTGAATAGTTAGGAAGTGTTCATTGAATTGTCACAAATATTTATATAAAATATAGCACAGCCTTCCTGTATTTAATTGCATTTTAGTAGAAAAAGGAAAATCTAACAGAAGTCATAAGCAGTTGTTGAAATGTTCCACAGTAGAGTATATGCCTTTGCTGAGAAATGAAAGTTATATTATGTGCTACCTTTTCATCTGTTGCATGTCTTTGCCAGCTGCAGAGACATGTCAGATGCCATTATTCTGCAAATTTTACTCTCTCTCTCCATTGCTAACCTCTTGTTGACAGTAATCAGAACTTGATGGAGGGGCCTACGCAGGTGTTATACGATAGTTGGTGCTAGTGTGATATAGTATGTGACAGTTTTAGTATTACATCCTGTAGGATGATACATCATCAAATAATATTTCAGATAATCCTTAGTCTTTCAGCAAAAATGTAATTGTTACTCATCTAATAATATTTCCAGATGGCATAGTGGGTGAAGTATGGGCTAAAAATAAAGGAAGACTAGGCTAAGACAGTGAAGCCAGAGCAAAATGTGGAATGAAGAAAAGCAACTGACCAGGGATTGTGCGGAAGTACAAAGCTCTTTTAAAACTAGGATTCCTAGTTTTGGCCATACTGAAGAGGTAGCCAAAAGAAACAGGTTTAGTGTTATGAAATAACATTTTGATAAAGTAGCAGGATCACTTGAAATGCTTCCCTCATAAGTTTTGTTTTTAAAGTGCAAGGGTTGCAGGAACTACAAATACTTTTTTTTCTAAAAGCATAAATTTCCGAATAAGGTACCCTATTCATACAAATGACACTCTTGTAGACAACATCTAATGATTGACATCTAAACATTGCAGTATACTATTATACTGCTTTTCACAAATTTTGCTTTGTTAAAGAGCAAAACTCAAGGGGATTGTTATCAAAACTCATCTGTTTGCCATTGTTAAATAACGCCTACGTTCTAAGTGACATTTTTTTCTCTGCCGGAGGATACTAAGACTTCTTTATTTATTGGTGAACGCATCACCTCTTTCTGAATTCAGTGCATTTACCGTATAATAGAGGGCATGGCCTTTTCAAGTATCAAGCCTGTAAGTAATTATAGTGCTTCTCGGAATAAGCAAGCTTATGACACTTACAAGATGCATTTCCCAAACTTAAAGCAAATATTTAATAAGCAAACATTCTATGACACTTAAGCCTACTGAATTTTTAATCAATGAAAGAAGTTTTTCAAATTTTGGAGATGGAAAAGTAAAGAAAAATGCCCTAAATATTTTATAAAACCCAGAAGCAAAATGTATATTAACATTCTCATAAATTATCTCTAATTTTTATGTTACATGCCCAAACAGTTTTTGTTTCTTATAAAATGGCAGAATTTGTATCAGATTACATGGTAGACAGATTCTACTATTTTTTTCCCAATTAAATGAACTAGGACAAACAAAAAAGTCTGAGACATCAGCTTTTGATGACTTCCCATGAAAAATAGTCAACTCACATCCTTATGTTTGACATTAGAAGTTAAGAATTATAAATATATGGTTTGGTAAAGCTTTTTCATTTGGATATTTTTGTCTATAGAACAAATCTACAGCATGACTTACTGGGTACATACAAATATATTGCTTTCCCCTACCACCTAGAAATAAATGATAATGGGTGTAGGTAGTTTTTCTAATGTAAAGATCTGAGTATTTTATATATTTTTCATGTACCTTCTAAGTTATGAATGGAGAGAATTTTCACTTTCACTTGTAAAATATTTAACTTCTTAGATAAGCTACAAAGGGATTAAATGAATTCATATAAGTCTCAAAGCAAATAAATAGGACAGTCAGGAAGAGAAATTAGAATACTGTGTGGCTCAGGTATTTCCAGTCCATCAGGGTTTAATTTTTATCAATATGTTAGTGCTTTTGTCTAAGTTAGTGGCTATAAATTAAAAATGACTTCAGGTTTTTTAATTGACTTGATCCTAAACCAATGAGATTTATTCATAATAAATAACCTGTCCAAATATTGTATTTAAGTCATTTCAAACCTTTAAATCTATCTATCCATCTACTCTCTATTTGCCATATGTCTATTTCTGTGTTTATGTCTTTTTGTGTGTCTGTTTGCTTTTTAAGACCAAGGAGGAGGAAAGTGAGGGATCATGGTAGAGAGAGGGAAGGTGATTGAAAAGGACTTACCCATTCTCCATCGAGCTGATGAACCGGCTTCCACAGTTTTACTTCTGGATGAGTTACCAAGGCAAAGATGCTGTAGCTCATGTAGTTAGCCCAATTTAGATTTCCCTGTGTTGAAAGGATAAGCTGTAAGATTGCACCCTAAATTTTTTTATTAAAAAAGTTATTAATCAGATTTATTAAAACATTCTACAATGTATGCATATAGTGGTCTTTTGATATACATGGGACATGGGTTCTACAACCCCCATGGATACCAAAATCCTAGAATACTCAAGTTCTTTATACAAAATGGTGTGGTATTTACACGTAATTTACGCACAATCTCCAGGTATATTTTAAGTATTCTTTAGATTACTTATAATACTTAATATACTGTAAATGCTGTGTAAATAGATATTATATTGTTTTTTATTTGTGTTATTTTTCATTATTGCATTGTAATTTTAATTTTTTTATATTTTTTATCTGCAGTTGTTTGAATCTGCCCAATACAGAACCCACAAGTATGGGAGACCCACTATATATCAAAATGTCATGTTGTATACAATACATATATACAATCTGTAATTTGTCAATTAAAAATTAAATGTTTTTAAATGTCAGGTTTTTTCTAATTTTTTTTATATTAGAACAACTGTCAGGAGGGCTGTTTGCTGTTTTGTAATTCAGCCATTCTTTTTATTGATACTAGGGGAAATTTTAAAGGTATAAAAGTATTGAATATGCCTATTTTGTGGAAACAGTCCACATTCTCTTTCTCCTATACATGTGTACTAAAACTTTATTCCTTAATCACAAGCTCTGTTGTTACATTATTTTGAACTTTGTATCTATTATCTTATAAAATCTTTACAAACTGCTTTCAAAAGTTACCTGTCACTTTCACAAATTTAGAGATTAGAAAACTGAAACCCAGAGAACTGGTGTAATTTGCCTGAAGTCACACAGCTGTTAATTCAGTGAACCTGGATCGTTAAACCAGACAAATTTGTCCCCAACACTAAAATATATTACCTTTTGAATGAGGCCTTATGATGACGGCTTTGTTAAATTGCTCAAGAAGCACCAAATAGGCATACATTTTAGTAGGTTCCTTTCATAAGGCTACATATATTTGCTATACTTATGTTATACACTTATTCCCTTATTATAACTTGTGCATAATTCAAGAAAAATATGCTTCCTTGCCACCATGGAAATTGTCCATAATATCAGGTGATGATGATAATGACAATACTCGTCCATTAGAAGGACAGCAGGTGATTGTCCTGTACATTTTATGTGTTAGCAAATTAAAGTAATTCTATTATTTATTTAATTGCTTAATTTTGGTTTTGGGTTTTTTTCCCTTCAAAATATTCCTTCTCTATGTAACTAGATTTGAAACTCAAAATTTTCCAGTATTTATCCATCTTGCATTAAACATGCTTGTGTTTATACTTGTCACCAATTTCACAGCAATCCTGGGATATGGCTGCCCTCAAAAAAACTTTTTTTTAGTCTGACAACCATATAGCAAACATTACTGTCTTAGTTGTTTCTTTCAAATGTGCTTTCAAAGACTTGAGATCTACTTTGTCCAAAGTATTGGTATTCATCTTTAGTCACTTATATACAGGTTGAGCATCCCTAATCCAAAAATCCAAAATTTGAAATGCTCCAAAATCCAAAAGATTCTGAGTGCTGACATGAAAGCACACCTGACTGCTTGTGATGGGTTGTGTACATTATTAAAATATTGTATAAAATTGCCTTCAGGCTATGTGTACTATGTATCTATGAAACATAAATGACTTTTGTGTATCCCCAATATATCTCATTATATATGTGCAAATACATGAAAATCCAGAAAAATCCAAAATCTGAAATGCTTCTGGTCCCAAGCATTCCAGATAAGGGATCCTCAACCTGTATAAAGAAGGTCATCAGATGAATCTAGTGTCTTGAATTTAGGTTATAATGTATCCATTAATAAATAGTATTAACAGATATATCCTGGAATTTCAATTTTAGCACATATTTGATCTCCTTGAAATATACATGACAAGTAATATTACTGGAGGACAATTTATCTTGCAGTTGTTTTCTAAAAAAAAAATTTCATCTAAGTATAACTTTTCCAAGAGTAAATATAAAGAAACCAACTCTTAGCCCGATTAAAAATTTATTGATCAATAAAATTTCACCCAAGAATGTAAAAATATCAAAGGCAGTACACTTTACCAAAACAAAAGTCTTAGGTGTTCAAAAAATAAAAGAAGGAAGGAAACGAGGAAGGAAAAAAGGAAAGAAAGAAGAGAAGAAGGAAGGGAGGAAGAGAGGGAAAAAAGAGAAAGAAAGAAAGAACTTTTGAACATCATTTGAAGTCAAATATCGAAGTCTGGGAGTTTTATGGCTGGATAAAGTTAGTGCCTCTCCTTGGATATTTCAGAGTTTCATTCCAGGTGTGAATAACCTCAGAACAGGGAGACTTTCTGCAAAGTACATTAGCTCTAAATCACTAATAAAAACCAGGTTTTATTTAGGGGCAGAGTTGGTATGGGAATTGAAATTCCAAGACCGCACATTATTGTTCACTTAGGGATATTGTGTTAGGTAACAGTAAAGAAAAAAGGAGCAGTGGAAAGGCCAGTAGTCTTAACATCTGACAGCAGAGAGTGTTCTAAGTGTGAACCATAATTCTCAAAGGGACTGGAGTCTGGCTGTCCGCCTGCTTGATCTAATCCTATAATGTAAGAAAAGAAAGGCAGTTGACAGAAACAAGCAATTTTATGTCTGTGTGTGTGTGTGTGTGTGTGTGTTTTTCCCCTAAATTGCCCACTGCTATTCAGGTGTTCCATGTGAGATACACAAAGGCAGTTTTCATTAGTTGGGTCCATATGTTGGCATTTCTGCCCCAAAACAAAACAAAACAGGAATAGGATGACTTTTCATCTCCTCTCTTTTATGCTACATTGCTGTTACTAGTAATTCCATTCTGTTGTGAACATATTGAAGCAGAAGGAAAGCAAGACAGTGCTTGGTGTACATTAGAAAACTGTTACGGAAATGTCATTTGTAGAACAACTGGCAACTGCTGCAGCACCTCCCTTCTAGTCCTATTTACCAAAAGACCCATAGTTATAACTGTTTTTATGACACCATGTTTTCTTGCCTCTTTATCAGAAAAAAAAATTGTTTTTTCTTTCAGCTGTGTAAAATACTAGCATGAATATTAAACATTTTTTCTAAGTTTCAAGCTTTTTTTGAAGTACAGAACCATTTGTTAGTTTAGAATTACACGCACTCATGAAACAGAAGAAATGCTGAGGTCTGCAGCAGTCCAGAGCGTAGCCAGTCGGCTCTGGGAGGGAGCACTCATGAACCGCTGTGCAGAAAGGTGGGGTGGGATGAGACAAGCCCAACAGGGGCAAGCTGAGGGACTGGGTTTGTTCAGCAGAATTAAAATGAAAACTGAAAATCAGAATTTAATTGCTCCCAACAAAGAGGGAGCATTGACCAAATCTATGCATTGACGGAGAAGGAGGAGAGTTGAAATCAGTGGAAAGGAATGGAACATGGAAGGGAAGAGATAATTTCCAAAGGAAGTTTGATTATGTTTTTGCTCTGGGATGTGAAAACATACAAACAAACAAAAAACCCAAACCCACGAATCATTTCTTTCTCAATCTTCAAGAAAACATTATGATGATATCCATTTGGTGGCTGCAACTCAGTTGTGAGTATGGCTCCACTTGGTATAACACAAAAGCAAGGCTATCCACAAATAGCCCTTCATCCTAAATCTCATATCCAGTCCTGCAGGGTTATTTATCACCTAGGTACACAAAGCAGGCAGCAAGTGTGGAAGCAGTGGGTATATTGATTTGTTTTTCAACTTCTGTACAATTCTTTCTTTATAATTCTTTAGAATAATAGTTCTCAAATTTTGTGATATGAAATCTTTGCATGTTGTTTCAATATTCTCAACACTTTTAAAAATACTTGAATTTGAAATTCTCCCTGTCTTCATTATATGCCTTTTAAGACAATTGTTATACCAGTCTACAATATAGTGAATAGTTATAAGCCATATAACAAATAATTCAATAAATTCAAGTGCATTTCAGATTATATTAAATTCAATAATATATTTAATACAGCATCTCTTTGTGAGAATTAGGATGACAGAACTCAGAATCTGACTAAGGGAATGTAATTTTTTGTAAATATCATCCATCAGATTGAGTTTGAGGAGATTTCTGAACCATGGGTAATATAAAATGCCATATTAAAATCTGTCAATGATTAGAATCTTTGAAAAATAAATCACACTGGTTCAGAAAAGAATGATAAAAGTTTTCAGAAGTGGATAGAATATAAAAAAAAAAGTTAGAATAAAACAGCTGTTAGAGTCTGCATGTGGAAGTATTCCATACTTTATATGGTAAATAAAGAAAAATCATCTCAGAACTCTAAATAAGCATTACTTTGAAGGTCCATTATCATTTGTGAATATTGTATAAACAGGGATACATTTTTCTTCTGTCCCTACCTGGAAAAGAAAAGAAGAAAAATAAATTCCTCAGGCAAATAGGGGGCATATAATGGGATTTATGGCCAAATGACCATAGCAAGAGAAAGGCCAAGTAATAGAGAGAGAGCTATTAACAATGAACTCAAATTTCATATAGAGTTTAGAATCAGCCAAAATATACAATTCAGGATTTTGCTTTAATCAACTCAAAATGAGCAGAGAGATGGCCCAAGGGATGATGGATAGAGATGAGAATAAAAAATAAAACAAACAAATAAAAAAACCAAGTAAGTATCAGATGAATCATCTTTAAATTCAGGTGGACTGGTGTAATATCCTCTTTTACTCTCTAGCTAAAAAAAATTAAATTTTTTTAAAACTCTATAAGCCTGAGAATTGGTACAAAATTCTAATAGAGATTATCATGAATCAAGAGAAGACTGCCTTGCTTATGTTCAGAATATGGACAAAATAAGTTATAGAAAAGTCTGCAAATCCAATCAGGCTTCCTAATTCTACCAAAATGTCCATTTGAAGTTTCCTCTACAAGATAAGAAAGGGAACCAAGGATTATGTACTTAATAAGCTGTCCAATAGGATGACTGTGATTTTGTTATGTTAGGAATTTTGAGCTATATAAAACCACTAGTTCTTAGAGCTGAACACATAATCCTTAAGTCATAAAAGAAATTTAATGTCACCTAACTTATGTCTATGGGTTTACATGGTGTTTCCAAGATTCTGATTGAAGAATAAAACATGAAACAGTGTATCAAACACTGTTTAAT
Organism: Varecia variegata; assembly: GCA_028533085.1. Lineage (NCBI taxonomy): Eukaryota > Metazoa > Chordata > Mammalia > Primates > Lemuridae > Varecia > Varecia variegata. The sequence continues at coordinate 58,519,264 of CM052445.1, read as the reverse complement.
ACTTTCTCTCATTTGGTCCTATAAATCAGTTTTTCAATTGTCTTAGGTTCTCCATTTAGCACTCTAAATTTGCATATTTCTCATATTTGCATATTTCTCATATTTCTGCTCCAGTCACTGCTTAAATTAATTTTTGTAAAGTGCATAGAACACTGTCTGCTACTTCATGTGCTTTATGTAAATATTGTTATATAAGTAAAATCGTGATCTTCACCATCCAATATGGACTTTGTGTCCCATTGTCTTAGACAATTCCTTTGACTAAAGACACCAACATATTTAAAAACAAAAACAAATAGTACTTCTGGAAATTGAAAAATTCATTTGAGGAAATACAAAACATAATGGAAAGTTTTAAGAATAGACTAGACTAGGTAGAAGAAAGAATCTCAGAGTTTGAAGGCAACTCTTTTGAATTAAACCAGTCAATCAAAAATAAAGAACAGAGAATTAAGAAAGCCTACAAGAAATACAGGATTATGTAAAACAGCCAAATATAAGAATCATAGACATCCCTGATGGTGAAGAAGAAAACAGACAAGGGCTGGAAAACTTATTTGAGGGAATGATTGAGGAAAACTTTCCTGGTCCCGCTAGAGATTTAGACATTCAGGTACAAGAAGTTCAATGAACAACTGGGAGATTCATTGCAAAGAGGCAATCACAAAGACACATAGTCTTCAGACTGACCAAAGGCAACACAAAAGAAAAACTTCTGCAAGTCATGAGATGAAAATATCAAGTAACTTACAAAGGAAAACACAGAAAGCTAACTGTAGGTTCTCAACTGAGACTTTACAAACCAGAAGGGATTGGGGCCCCATCTTCAGTCTTCTCAAACAGAACAACTGTCTGGTGATTTTGGCATCCTGCAAAACTAAGTTTCACATATGAAGGAGAAATAAAGACTTTTCCAGACAAGGAAGCACTGAAAGATTTTGTCAAGACCAGACCTGCCCTACAGGAAACACTCAGAACTGTGTTATACAGGGATAAGCACAATAGACACCCACCAGTGTAAAAGCACCCAAAAGCTAAATCTCAGAGCTCATTAAACCGTAACATAAGAGGTAAAACAAAGCAATGAGGTAGTACACAACAGGATGAACAGAACAGCATCCCACATATCAATTCTATCAATCAACATGAACGGTTTGAATGCCCCAGTCAGGAGACATAGGCTACCTAAATGGATGAAAAAATACAACCCAATTATCTGCTGTCTCCAGGAGACACATATAACCCACAAGGACTCATACAGACTCAAGGTGAAGAGATAGAAAAAAAGATTTCATGCAAATGGAAATCCAAAGAAAGCAGTGGTAGCCATTTGCATATCAATAAAAGTGATTTTAAATCAACAATAGTAAAGAAATACACAGATGGTCATTATATAATGTTTAAGGGAGAAATTCAATAAGAAGACATAATAATCCTAAATAGTTATGCACCTAACACAGGTGCACCCAGATTCTTAAACCAAACCCTACAAGAGTTAAGGAAAGGGATAAACAGCAGCATCATAATTTCCAGGGACTTCAACATCCCACTGAGAGAACTGGACAGGAGCAGAAAATAAATTAAAAACACTGGACTTAAATGGGACTCTAGAACAAATGGGCTTAACAGACATTTACAGAACATTTTACCTAAAAACTACCAAATGTACATTCTTTTCATCAGCACATGGAATGTTCTCCAAGTTTGATCATATCTTAGGTCACAAAACATGTCTCAATAAATTCAAACAAATTAAAATCATACCGAGTATCTTTTCAAAACACAGTGGACTAAAACTGAAAATCAACTCCAAGAGAAACCATCAGTTCTATACAAAGTCATGGAAATTAAAAAACCTGCTGCTGAACAATTATTGGATCGATAATGAAATTAAGATAGAAATCAAAAGATTCCTTGAACTGAATGGCAAAGGGGTCACAAGCTATTAAAATCTATGGCATGCAGCAAAAGCAGTCCTAAGTGGAGAATTCATAGCCTCTAATGCCTACAACAGAAAGACAGGAAAATCACAAATCAATGATCTAGTGACATGTCTCAAGGAACTACAAAAGTAAACCTACAAGGAACTACAAAAGCAAACCGAATCCAAAACCAGCAGAAGAAAAGAAATAACTAAGGTAAGAGAAGAACTAAATGAAATGAAAAAAAAAAAAAAAAGGATCAATGAAACAAAAAGTTGTTTCTTTGAAAAGATAAACAAAATTGATAGAACTCTTGATCAATTAACCAGGAATAGAAGAGTAAGGACGCAGGTAAGCTCAATCCGAAATGAAAAGGGAGATATTCCAACTGATACCACAGAAATACAAAATATTATCTGTGAATACTATGGAAATCTCTACTCATATAAACTCAAAAATGTAGAGGAAATGGACAAATTCCTGGAGACACATAACCTCCCACAACTCAGTCAGGAAAGAATAGAACTCCTGAACTTGAGCATTCCAATAATGAGCACCAAGATTGAAGCAATAGTAAAAAAGCTTCCAACAGAAAAAAAACCCTACACTACATGGATTCATGGCCAAATTTTATCAGACCTACAAAGAAGAGCTGGTACCCATACTGCAGAAATCATTCCATAACATAGAGAAATAGGGAATCCTCCCCAACTCATTCTATGAAGCCAGAAATGGACATAACACACACACAAAAAAAGAAAAGTACAGTGCATCTTTATGAATATAGATGCAAAAATTCCTAATAAAATACTAGCAAACCTACTTCAACAGCACATCAATAAAACAATACACCATGAGCAAATGACATTCATCCCAGGGGTGCAAGGATGTTCAATGTATGGAAATAATAAGTGTGATTCTCTAAACTCATTTTTATTCTATCACACTTACTTGAAAAAAATTCTAGAGTTTGAAATGAAAAAAAAAAAAAAAAATCATTGCCAACTCTTCCCCTGAACAAGGACTGGTGGACATTCCTGGGAAGAACCATACAACCAGGTAGAGACTGGTCTAGATAAAATTATGGTCAGCTGCTATGTGGGAAACCCCAAGCCTCCCACCTAACTATGGGTTCTCTCACAGTTTAGAGAGGGATTACTAATGGTGCTCAGTCCTCACACCTCCACTCTAACATCCCTTCCTCAGCAGCATTAAAAATGCTCTACATTCTCTTAATAAAACAAATGCTTTGGCCAACATTAAATTCTCTTTCAGCAAACACTAACTCTTCTTCCTTTCAGAGACTAACTTTTGGAAAGAATTTTCTAACCTTAATATCTCTATTTCCTCAGCTCTCTTCTACTTGACTCTATAGTTTTTTCACAATTGAACTTGACTCTGTTGACCTTTGACCCTCACTCTTTACTCTTGTAGGCTTCCATGCTTACGGGGTCCTGCATTTTCCTCTTTGCCTTCAGATGCACCTTCATATTATCATTAAGGACTAATTTGTGCCCCCACAACATTTATGTGCGGAAGTCCATTCCCAGTGTGACTGTGTTTGGAGATAGGGCCTTTGTGGACATAACTAAGGTTAAACGAGGTCATAAAGGTGGGTCCCTAATCCAGTAGGACCCAAGACCCTTTTAAGAAGAGGAGGAGATGCTTGGGATTCCAGAACACAGAGGAAAGACCAGGTGAGGCCACACTAAGAAAGCAGTCATTTGCAAGCCAAGGAGAAAGTCATCAGGAGAAATAAAACCTGCCAACTTTTTGATCTTGAGCTTTCACCCTCCAGAATTGTAAGAATACAAATTTCTGTTGTTTAAGCCACCCAGTATGTAGTATTTTGTAAGGTAGCCCTTGAAGACAAATACAATCATCTTCCTCTATTTCTTAAATATTACATTTCTCAGTGTCTGCATTTTCTTGATAGGTAGTTGCATCCACTCTCAAGTCTTAAACCATTATCTCTTAGTGTATCACTTGCAAAGTGATATCTTCAACCCAACATTTTGTTTAGTCCTGACTTTCCACCAGCATTCTGAACATTTTCACCCATGGATCTTGCAAGTCCTTCCAACTGAAAGTGTTTAGAATCGAATTTATTACCACAACTCCCCTATTCCCTAAATTACTATTTCCTCCTTCCCTGATCATGATAATTTTGTACCTGCACAAGCCAGAAACCTATAGGGCAATCCGCTTCGCACATCCTCACCATGACCCTATGACTGACAAATAATCAAGCATCTAGTCCTCTAAATTTTACCCTAACGTCTCTCTCAAGTCTGATTCCCTACCACAGTTCATACTATCACCCATCTGGCCATCTCAGTCACCATCATTTCTCATCTGAGTTACAGTAACAAATTCCTACTCCATTTCACTTTTCCCATTTCTCCCCTTCTATTACCCACTGGGAAATATAAATCTGATTATGTTTAATTCCAGCTTCAAATACCTTGAATCCATTTTGAAAGCTCTGACCTTAAATGCCTATATGGCTTCCTATGATGTGCCTCATTCCTTGCCAATCTTTCTTTTATAATTTATATCCTATTGATTCTGAATTACCTTCCATTCTTGTTTAAAGAAGAGATTCTCTTGAAGCTTAAAAGAAGCAGACGTTAAACAATTGCAAATTTATCTATGTAACAGATTTTCCACCTTGGATGATATAGATTGGAAATATAATGAAGTTTATAAAAAATGTGGATGTTTCTAACAACCTAGGTACTAGATATAGAGATATGATTCAAAATAATGGCAAGAGGAATGTATCAATTTATCCATTAGTGATGCTTTCTTGATTGCAAGCAACACAAACTGATTCTCACTAATATATGGGGTTGAGGGGCATTACCATAACTCATGAAATCAAAATAATAACTTAGTAAAGCAGAAAGCTACTAAAGAAACCAGGATAACACTAGAAAATCAGCAGTAGGAATTTGTAGTTTTTTTTTTTTTTTTTTTTTTTTTGAGAATTCTGCCTTTTGTGAGGCTCTGTGTAAATGATATCAGGCTTTATGTCTCTTCATTACAAATGTCTGATATCTAGGGATGAGATCCTGATTATCATAGCTAGAACCAAGTGTCTGCCCGTGGATCAAATAGCTAAGTCCAATCAACAAACAGTACCACAGAGCAGAGACACGGACACTTGTACTCTTCATACCCATTTATAACTGAGTCCTTTTTAGAGGGCTCACTTCCATCTAGGTTTACCCTTATTGGGTCTACTACACTAGTCCGTATTTACTATCATTTTTTTTAAACCAGTACTGTACAGTATTTGTCTTGTGCACTTTGGGATTAAATGAATAAATGGCCTCTTTTAGAGTGTGCTTTAACAAGTGATGTTGGGGGGTATCATATTAAAAGAGTTTAATTAATTATTCTAATTACCAGATGTGAAAGGAAAAAAAAATTGTAAAAGCTTTCTTTTGCTACACAACAGGATTCTTTCTATGCTTATGAAAAATGATTTATAATTTAGCCCCAAGGAACAAGAAAAGCCAAATTTTTCTATATTTAGAATCGCATTAGAGTGAACACCTAAATTTTTTATATTCTAAAGGGGTATTTGAACAGGGTCTGTAGATTATTTTGTCTTCCTAGACATGAATTTTGGCCTAAGGCATGCCCACCTGCTAGGTGATGGTCAGCAGCATGCCATAGAAAATGCAGACTGCTGAGTAATACCATTATACCTTCTTGTCTGAAAGCCCACCTTGCCACTGCCCTCCATCTCTCCAGACCCCCTTACCTGGAAGCTACTTGGGAGCCTTTCATTATTGAAAGCACTCTGAGAATATAAAATATTTCTAATGTCTTGAAGATGCACACATCCTCACTTTTTATTTAATGCCCTCCTGGTAATTTGAGCAGATGCTTACTGCAATGCAACATGACTAATCTGAAAGGTACATATCTCAAGAAGACTCAAAAACATCATAGGAAATTTATATAACTTTTGTATAAATCAAACTAAAAATATATATACATTGTAGAAACCAAAGAAATTTTACTTGAAAGCAAATGCCTATTGAGGACTTAACTGAATGTGCCTGATGTCCTTCATACTAGAACTTGTTTTTTACTGAAACAAGGGAAAGTTATTTTAACTATGTAAATGAGTATCCTCAAATCTAATCAATTTGCAGTGTGACAGACTCATCTGTTGCATTGCCAATTCACCAAGGTGTTTCAGCCATTTGGAAATAATGAAAATTATTTAAAATATAATCATTTAAAGTGTATTTAGAGGGGATATGATTAAATGGCTTAAGTATAAGAAAAAATACATACGGAAAAAGTAAATTAAAACAAAAGGAGAATTTATTTATTTAATTTTAATGAGCTCTGTACCAATCATACTATGTTTTAATGCCTTTCCAAAGCTGCCTAAAATCATGACTATCTGACTTGTAATGTTTATGTGCTTAGTTTTTCACATTTTTTAACATGAGAATATTAGTTAAACTTTGACTTTGCCTCAATAATTTTGACATTGTCTTTTTCCTCATTAAAATACTGACATTATTAAAAATTTCTACTGCTTATGGCTTCTGGGATTACAGTTATAAATATCAATTGCTTTAAGATAAAGAATCAGAAATAAAATCATGACTATAAACTTTCATTTTTTTCCCATTTGGTCTATATCTAGATCTTCATAAATATATAAATAATGCACAATTTAAAAGAAATCATCACATAGCATCTGAATTAAAAAATGTATAATTTAGAATTAGATGTGGCTATAAGTAGCATAAAAATCAACATGGATTTAAACAAGATAGAAGTTTTCTTCTCTATCACACTCTCCTTGTCCTCAAGAAGCTATCCCAGAGGTGCTGGAGCAATGCATGGTGGCAGAGACTTTAGCTTCTCTGAGCATGTTGCTTTGTTATGCATAATTCCCATTCCCAAATGCATCTCATGGTTAGAGCTAGCACATGGAGCTTTGAATAATCTGACCTACAGAATAGTCAGCAGAAAGTTAGCAAGGAGAAGTGTACACCCTCTTCCACCAGAGCACAAATATTGATTTATCCCTATTAGCTAAACTCGTCAAAACACTCATAGCTATAAGAACATCTGAGAAATGTACTCAACTAAATGTCTGGTGATACTTTCTTATATAGAAAGGTACTAAGAGATAATGAATAAATCTGCCTATTTCTCCATATCGCCATTTTACTCAACATGATATATACTGAATCTATCATTGGAATGATAGATACAAAAATTATTATAAAGCCTTTTGGGGGATATTTGAATAGAAATAGAAAAGAAATACATAGACAGAGACAGTTACTGGTAATATCTCAGTTTTTTTTTTTTTTTGAGGAGTTCATAGGGGTTATCTTATTAATACTATGTTTTATAACATAATGGCATAAAACAACTTTAATTGAATTGTGTGGAAAAATTCAAGAAACCCAGAAAATTGAGCAATTTTGAAATTGTCTCTAAAAGAAATGGGAAACATTCTCTGTCAGTTCCACTCTATAATATACAGAACAATTAGGGGCCATTTGCAGCCACATATTCTGTGTCCTCAAATGTAAGGTGATTATTCCATTTCTCAATTAGAATATCCAAAAGGTGCTTTTTAGCTTATACTGACATATGAAATTTAGAAAAAAAAATTATAATATTAAAAAGTAAAATTGTCAGTCAACTTCTATGTGATTTATTTAGCTTCCTTTATATATTATTTAAGTGATAGATCATTTTAATTTATTTTTAACTTATAGTTAATGAATGGATTTATTTAACTCTACACATAGATCTTTAACCTCATCCATTTGTCACACTGAAGCCACTCTGTTAATTTTATTGCACATGGAAAACAAACTTATTTGACTACACTTTGAACACCAGAACGGGGGTAATAACAATGACTACTGAATGAACTGTTCATTAAAATTTTAGAAAGCAAAACCTATGAGAATAGAAAAATAATGGAAAGAGGTTAGCATAAGGACAACATATTTGAAAGAGCTGCTTAAACTGTGTCTTCAAAATAAAATAGCAGAGAGAATTCACCATAAATTAAGAACTTGAATCAAATATAAAGACTCCACTTTTATTAGGGATAACTGTAAAATAATGTTAAAAATTAGGACACATAGGATAAGTTTTAATTTTTTATTTTGATTGAATGAACATACTCTCAGCCACATTATACTATCATTCAAAAAACCTAGAAAGGTCATTTCTGCTTTCAATAACTATGTACCTAAATATTCTTCCAATAAAATGGACATAGTTCTTTTAAGTTTATCACTATTTTGTAGATTGCTTGTGTAAAGAAAATGTATGACCCTAGAATTAAGGATAATAGACTGATCCAATTTGGTTTGTGAATTGATTACTCTGATTTAAAATTCATCTGAAGATAGTTGTGAGAAATTCACCCACTGTTTTTCGACAATATTTTAGATAGAATTTCTCTTTGTTTATGCTATGTTCTACACTTTTGTACTTCATTCTGATTACAAAACATAACCAATTCTTTGTGCTGTGTAAAGTATAAACTTGGTAAATATTCAATAAGTCTGATTAATGAAAACTCTGACTGGTCATTCAGATTATAAAATAAAATTGGTCTTGAATTATAGATTTTAATGAATTAATTGTCAGTATAGATAAGAGCTACCTTCTATTTTGCAAGGTAAGTATCTTCTGATTTCAACTATATGAAAAGGGAAATCTATTGTTTTCTGGCTTTAATAAGGCTGGATAAATAAAAACGGTTTATAGTATCCATATGTGAATGACCTTATAAAATCAGATAGAAAGTAAATAATAATAGCTTATAAAATTTATTTTTATCATAAAAAGTAATCAGTGGAGATACAAAAATGTATAATGCATGCTTATGAGGTTCTTCCAGACTAATAAATTTCAAGATAAATTTAACTGAACATTTACATTATTCAATTTAAATATAGTGTGTATAGAAATAGCCCAACCTAACTATTACTAGATGGACAAATTAACATATTATAGTATGCCTGTACATTCAATATCAAATGGAGAGGTCCAACAATCATCCAAATAGATCAGGCTACTAACAGACCTATTTACATGGCTTAGATTTTTAAAATTTTTAATTTTATATTTTTAAATATTTTCAACTTACTTTGTGGGTATAAACAGCTTCAAAGAGCCTGTGTCCTTGCATGATTGAGTTACAATTTACGTAACTGCGCCAAATGAAGAATAGTTCCTATGTATATTTGGCATTTAATAAATATTTTCCATTCCTCAAAATAAGACCTGAATAATATAAAATTAATAAGACAAAATGGTTCCATATCTCTTTAACATTCTCCCCGTTCATTTATCTAGCAGTGTTTATTTGGTGCTACCAAGTGTCAGACACAATCCTAACCACTGATGAACACAGACAAGAATCTTTGCCATTGGGAGAGAATAATAAACAAACAAAGAAAAAAGTTAATTATATTTTAGCTTAGGTATTAGAAAATGTATTGAGGTAACTAAATTGGGGGGGGAGCAGGGCATAGGGCTGGCCAGGCTATTGAGTGAGATGTGAACCTTACAGTGAGTAGCCTGGGAGGCCTCACTGATAGCATATTAGAGAAAGACTTCAAGCAGGTGAAGCAGTGAGCTGATGCGAGATCTGGAAAGAAAGGATCACTGGCAAAAAGAAGACAAATGTTAAACAAAGGCCCTGAGGTAGGATCCTTTCAGGAATTTCAGGAAACCTGCAGAACTGAGTTTAACTGGAGCAATAAACAAGAGCTAATGCAGTAGGAGACAAGTCAGAGAGTTACAGAGAGTCAGAAGGGAAGGCCTCATGGGTAAGAATAAGAATTAGCTCTTTGATTTTTACACTGAGAGAAAAATCCACCAGAAGATTTTATGCAGAGGATTGAGCCCTTAATGTTGTTGGGCAATTGTCCTGTATTTCCATAGTATTTCATTCTCTCGATTTCACAGATGATTGTTTTATTCTTTCTTTTCTTTTTTTATCCTCAGATCTTCCTAGTTCCTGCTATGCTCTGCAATGCCCCTCCTTCACTCTCAGCTGATGACTCAGTTCATGGAGAAAGCCAAAGGCTATCAGAACACATCTTACACAAGCTCCTGTTACAAGGCATCTGCCTGTCCCCCTTCCCTCTTGTCACTGTGTCGGGAGTGCCCGTTCTCCTCTCTCAGGCCACGCTTCCACCTGTGTGCCAGGTGCCACCCTTTCTGGAGGACAGAGCCACTGCATGTCTCTCCTCTCCTTCCTGGATTATCCGCTTTTCCTTCTTATCTGGTCTATTCCCTCTAGCTGGAAGAAGCTATGCAAATCCACATGGCCATTTAAGTGAGGGTGAATGGATTGATCCCAGTACCTTGTGCTTCTTCTGATGACTGACATAAACAGGGGTAAGGGACAAAACAGGGTTCATGTCGATTACCTTAAGGCAGCTAGTTGCAGTAAAAAAATGAGTGTTGAGAGCGGGAAGGGTATATTGGGCTTCTCTGCTTTACTCCTGTCAAGACAGATGCAGAGAGACAAGCAGTGGAGAAGCTATCACCAAGAATGTCATAAACTTCCAGAATAATATAAGAGGGGAGGGGGGGGAAGGGCATATGCACACTTAATGGGTGTGGTGTGCACTGTCTGGGGGATGGGCACACTCCTAGCTCTGACTCACGTGAGGCACAGGCAATATATGTAACCTAAACATTTGTACACCCGTAATATTCTGAAATGGAAAAAAAAATGAATATCATAAACTTCAGTAGTGGGATGATATGTTGCCCTGAAGTTTCTTGTTCTAAATGGAACAATGCAGTCTCTTCAGCAGTGCTTACTCACACAAAGCAAAAAAACAAATTGCCTCTGTGTGGTGGCTTGGTCCAGAAATAGAGGTAGCTTTCTCAGATTGCTGCTCCTATACCAAATACAAGCAAAATTAGTGGTACCTCAAAGAAGATAAAAAAAAAAAATAATAGATGGAAAAGTTATTTCAAGGTACCATGGAAGTGAAGAAAACCTTCTGATAAAAAGAAAGGTCTTAATATGAAGTTTGAAAAGTAAACCTTATAGATTTTTTTAAAATTTAACTTTTGATCTATTGTCTGACTACAAATAAAAACAACTCCACGAATATTATTAGATAAGCTAGTTAGATGTGACGTAAAAACTCCAGTGTAAGCATTTGATTTTTATTTTTTCATAATTTTTATTCACCTAGGCAGTAATGTTAAGCCATCTAAAAAACAAAACAAAACAAAAAACTAAGCTGGCCTCAGACAGGGCTGGAGGATAATGCAATGGCACTGCCTACCAAGATCTTCAGAAAATAACTGTGAAGCAAAGACTTTATATTATGCCAAGTTAATCATGCATAGAGGTACAGGCTAACATTATCAAATACGAATGAACTTGGCAACAAGAAAATAAATATTTTTTGTCAGTGAAGTCTGGTCAAAGAACAATTAATAAAAACAACTCAAGAATTGAAGAACCATATTAAAGTGAATTCTGTTAAGTATTGAAGCAATTGAAATATAAAAATGGTACTAAATAATACTACTAAAGAAAAGTATTTGGGGCTCCTAAATAATGTTGCTTAAAGAAACCATGTAAAGTCTAGTGTTTGAATAACAATGTTATAGACCTTAAAAATGTAAAACCTGATATAATCCACAGAATCGAGATATGAAGAGAAAGTGTGAATGTATTAATGTGCTTGCTGTCCATAGCAAAGAGTCTAATATTGAAAAGTGATTATAAATAAAACATAATGACCCTCACTTTCAATGTCTTCAAGAAATTATTTTCTTAACATCATAAAGTAATTTAGTTTGATAAATATTTGATAATTCCTTCTGTTTTCTTTTAGTTTTTAAGAAAAAGTAACATAATATATTAACACAATGCAAGCCATTATTTTAAAATATCATATTTTATAGGTATAATATATATACTATCTATATGATAAAAATTAAAACACACTTTATCTATCTTTTTGTCTACTTTACTATCTGTATACACTCATTTGTGTATATTAATACAAAGATTTTGGAATGATGTGTTCCTAAATTTAATCAATGTGTTTCTTCTGCAGAAACTGGGGAGATTTTTCTGTCCCTTTATCTTCCAGTACCTTTCAGATTAGTTGAATTCTTTTTGTTGAGTAAAAATCAGTTGTACACAAAAATATTTTTCCTAGGAAATGTAAATAGAATTAACAACGGATTCCTTGTGGGAAAAAGTTAATTGAACTTTTTTTGTAAATGAATTAAACATATTATCTTTCTGGGAACAAACACCAATGTAAATTATTTAATTACACAAACCATTAGAAATATCTCCAGAGCATGTCATATCTGCAATTAAACCATGTGAAACTCAGCAGTATAATCATGCAAAGCTAAAATCTTAAGTGTGCCTCTGTGTGTGTGTGTGTGTGTGTGTGTAAATTTACATTGCCTATGGCAGCGAGGCTTTTAAAAGAAAGCTAAAAAAAATTAAAGAAAATAATTTTGAGTACCTAAATGAGGTTGTTTAAAGAAACCATGTGAAGTCTAGTGATTTTAATGACCTTGTGATTAACAGGGGAATACCATTGTTGACTACAATCTAATAATATACAAAAGTCTCCATTTCAGGATACATTAATAATAGTAAAGAGCCTCAGATACTAAATTTGTCTTCTGCTCTTGGAGTAGCTGCTGACATCCTTCTCTGTCCTGGTAAGTTCTGTGAAACAAGAAGGAAATGTCTCTGAGTCACAGAATTATCAAGGTACTAGAATAAAGGAAAACTTTGAGAAATAATCTCTGTTGTTTGCAAGAAATCAATCTGAGTATTCCCATTTACCATCCCAGAACTAATTCACTTAAATTTTAACTTAGAGAGTTCTGTGTTTCAAAAATTCCATTCCAGCACTAATAATCTTTTAATATATAAGAGCAACAGAGTAACTAGTATAGGAAAAAATAAATAAAACATATAGATATCAAATAATTTTAAATATTTCAATATAAATCATAATATATGTTTACATATATATCTACACATATATATTTCTTTTAATTAGTGAAAATTTCAACCAGTAGTTGTTTTATATTTTCTATTAAATAATAAATTGATGAATTTTGTGATTTTAATTCATTTCAATATCTTCTTTATACCATTTTGATATAGTTGTCATTTATGAAAATGAATTAACAGACATATCCTGGATCTTTGTTGATTAATTACTTTTCTCAACACAGAAAAATTATATCACCTCACATTACAGAATGCTTTGCAACAGCTGCAAGACTGCCAGCTAGAAAAACAAACAAACAAACAAACAAAAAACTCTGGGTGATTTAAGAAGTACATACAATGTCAGAAATAATCTGAATTTTATATTTTTCCCATAACTAAATGTATATCATGTCAAGAATATAAAAATGTAAATACATCATGTGTAAAAAGCATGGCGTAATCCAATTGTTAAACCTGTAAGACTTTCATATTACTTCGGCAATAAACAAAATTTTGTAGGATTTCATAAATCTTCTCCAGGAAGATTTAATAACTATACCATCATTTTTTTAAGCAGGTAAACATTTATCAGTGAATCTGAAATATTGTTCCCTCAATTTTACTTTGAAACATTTGCATTTTTCTACTTTAGGCATATATTAAGGAACGGTAGTAGGTTATTCAAGGATATGTTTCTTGGAGAATATTAATAAAAGGAAGAATATAAACAGTATAAATTAGAGTTAGGTTCAAGCCATTGTATGCTTTTATGAGAATGTGGTAGGCCATAGATGAGTTTGCTGTTTCGAAATCACACAGCCGAGATTATACCACATGGAAGCTGCATTATTTTGCTAGGGCTGTTGTAACAAAGTACCACAAACTGGGTAGCTTAAACAACAGAAATTTATATTACATTCCTGATTTCTGGAGAATAGTTGTTCCAGATCAAGATGTCAGCAGTGTTGGTTCTTTCCGAGGGCTGTAAAGGACACTTTGTTGCATGCCTCTCTCCTAGCTTTTGGTGATTTGTTGGCAATCTTTGGTGATCCTTGGCTTGTAGGTGAATCACCCTAATTTCTGCCTTCATTTTCACATAGGCTTTTCTCTATGTGCATGTCTGTGTCCAAATTTCCCCTTTTTAGAAAGACTATATCATATTGGACTAGGGGCCTACCCTACTCTATTAGGACCTCATTTTAACTAATTACATCTGCAATGGCTGTGTTTCCAAACAAGGTTACATTGTAAGGTACTAAATGTTAAGACTTGAACATATAAATTTTGAACAATTCAACAAATAACAGAAAACCCTCTGTGTTATGTTAAAAAGCTCTAAATTCTGGCATACAATTAGAAATATGATTCCTGGAGTCCAAATATTAATCCTGTTTCATATGTCAATCACAAAAGAGTTAGACTTATTTTTCAGGCAGGGATTGGGGAAATACACCTCAATATTGGTAGGAGACAAAATCCTGAAAGCAAGGAGACTAAGAGTCCTTTGACCTATAGAGCACTAACCCCACTTTGTTTGTATAAACCTGATAACCCTGGGCACAAATTATGGAAGCATATGGGAGATGCCAGGGAACTAGGTCTACTTTGTAGGTAATCTAGCAGTTATTCAATATAATAATATTAACATAAAAGGCAGAATATAACTCTGACACAGAGAAGATTTTTAATAGCATTTCAATAGGTTTTATCCTTGGAGTCTTTAACTCCTACATTTCAATAACGTTAGAAATTTGGACTGGTGAAACCTGGTCACCTGGAGTTCATGACAGTCTTCATGGAAAAGAAATGACCCATTGATGGCATTTGGCTCTTTGGAGTTGTGGCATTTTAGGCTGTGTTTCCAATCAAACCCTGCTTAGAGTAATATGAGGTAACCTTAAAATAAAATTGGATGAACTCAGGAATCAGTGGTAGTCAATAGTACATTCAGACGAGGGCCAATCCTAGGCCACTCAGATTAAGAAGCTGGAAATGAAAATACAGTTAGCTACCCAGCCTTTAGTGACAAATTTATCCACCGGAGCCTCACTTGAGGCCATAAATTAAGAAGAAACATAAAAGTTCTAGTTCACCAATAGAACAGTCTACTACCTCCATGGTAGTAACACTGACAGGCATCAGCTATGTTCTTGTGGCAGCTTAAGAGACCCCAGGGAATCAGTGCAATGGGAAGAAGCTAGTAGTCTCGATTCTGGGTGAGATATCCCAAGATGGCATGTTATTTATATTGCTCCCTTGGAAATGAAGATAGCGCTTGCCGACTTGCCTGACTTTTAGAAGACAGAGGCTAGGGTATTAAGAGATAAGTCTATATATATCTGATAAAATCTGATGCACTATACTTTAAAGATACAAAAGAATATATGAAGGTTCACAGAAATGGTTTGCCTGCAGAGTACAATGTAATTGGCCAACCAATGCCTTATCCCACACCACAGAGGTAACAAGGTGTGCCAAGCGTGCTACCAAGGCTGTACTTCCCTACACAAAATGTAATGATTTTCTTAAGAGGGATTATACAGGGAGAACAAGAGGCTAGCTCTCATCAGAACATGCCATTCTTTGATAGCAGTATGAGCAGATTTGCTAAGGCACTGGAGTAGGCTCACTATTATGTTTTCTTAATCAGGATTAAAAAAAGTCAATCACTGTTTGTTGGATTGTGACAGTCAGGATTAAGGAGTTTATGCAGACAAATTAATAAAGTTTATAGAACCCTAGCTATCATTGCTTTTGACCAGAAATCATACTTCTCTGCCTGTAAGATTTATATTTGGGCAACATTGAGTCTCAATGTGTGGCATTTCTATTTGCCTTATTCTCCTTCAGCAACAGAAGGCTTTTTAAAGACTAGCCTTTTTAGAAGTAATGCACAGGCAATCAGCATTTAAAAATCTAGGTAATCTTCAAAAGATAGAGTCAGGAGGAAGAGGAGTAGTAAGGATGGGATTAACTCTCTCATTCTCAAATAGCTGCTGCTGGAGTGAAAAGTGGTGAAGGAACTCTATATTGAATTTCTTTCATATATTCTGAAGCTTCTTTTCCATACAAGCAATAATTACCATATTACTTATTTGCCCCCAGAGACCTAGAGAATCTGGCCTAAGGTAACACATTGCGTTCCCCAAGTAGGATTGAATATCTCCATTTGAGCTCTAGATTTGCAAAACAAGAGGTGAAGGTGGTGGTGGCAGTGGATGGCATTCCAGATTCAGAGTATCAGGCAATAATATACTGTGGTGAGTACATAACATACCTACAGAAATGAGATTTGTATCGGCATGCTTGAGCCATTTAGCAAAGGTCCATTTGCCACCAAGTCCATGGATGAAAGAACTGGCATGATTGGCAACTTCACCATGCAGTTGGCTACAGGGAGAAAAATTACAAGCAGTCTGATCCCCCAGTTAAGGAGCGATTATAGGCGACAGCCGTGGGACACTGGATGGGTAGTAGGTGAATAGCAAAGCACAAGTTTATCTTTGTGCATTCAGATAGATTAATAACCAGGCACATATAATCCTAGCTGCCCTCTATATTGCCTAGACTTAACCAAATGCTGATGGGAGAAGAGATCACACTGGTTCAGCGATGCCTCCCTTTGTTTCTGAGCTTACTGCTCCACTAATTCAACTTCTGGCAACCAAGAATAAGGTTATAGATGCTATTTTGTTCTGCCTCTCCAGAATCAAGTCCTTGGAAAAAACTAGGGACAATAGAAGGACAACATCCCCTTCCTTCAAGAACATTGGTTATATTAACTAGGGCAGGGATCCCCAACCTATGGTGAGTTGTATAATCATTTAATTATATATTATAATGTAATAATAATAAAAATAAAGTGTATAATAAATGTAATGAGCTTGAACCATAACAAAACTATCCCCCCACACACATTGGTCCATGGAAAAATTGTCTTCCATGAAAACGATCTGTTATGTTAAAAAAGTACGGGACTGCTGGGCTAGGGGACTTGATTGATTATTAAAGGACTGACACTGAGTATAACTTATTCTTAGTGGAGTTCATCGTTCAGCCAGAAAAGCTGGTCAGAACCATCTTTCCTGGGACTCTCGGGGTTATGAATCCCCACTAGCTATTTCCTAATAGTTCAAGAATATTACACAAACTGGGGCAGATGATCTTACTTGGTAACTTGGAGAGAAACTTAAAGGAAGATTTTGCCTGTTCTCTCCTCTTCACAAACGTATGGCTCCAGTACTAGAATTTTATCAGTGGAAGACAGGAGAAACTAATAGTTCCTGCAGTGAAGAAAGGATATATTATTCAGTTGTAATAAAGTTTAGCAAAATACTTCAGCCAATTAGCTTATATGCTGCAATAGGAACATGGTAATACTGGAAGTCAGCCTACTTTTGTTACCAAAAACTCCACACTTGTCCATGAGGCCAAATCAGAAGTATGAGGAAAAGTGTGTTTTGGGGAGGAGAAAAGAGATTATTTTGCCAGCAAAGGAGGAAAAATGGTACACCTTCTTGTCTCAAAATCCAAATTATCCTGAACATAGGCAGAAATACAGAGCTTTTAAAGGGAGGGTCCCTCAGTTCTAGGCTATTGTGGTTAACTATGTAATAGTCCTATTTCTGCCAAAGACAAAGTCTATGAACTCCACCAGCCACCCACTTGGGGGGCTGGTGCCATCTGGGAGTTATCTCTTTTAGCAAAGAACTTAACCTGTCTCAAGGATGCAGGCCAGGCCGCAGTTCTCAAAAAGAGTGGGGAAAGTGTTAAAGGGACAGAAAATCTTTTTTTTTTTTTTTCCTCAGACCTTTCCCTATGTTATACTTTGGAACAGATAATTGCAGTTGCTAGGGGAGTGGCACTCTCAGGTAATTTGATGCACCAATAAAGAGACTTCATTTACAACAACAAAAATATTGGCATTGCTTATTGGCCACTATGACTAATCCTTCTTAATGTTGTTTATATGAATTAATACTGTGGTCTAGTATGGGAGACATACCTCTCATTCCAGAACCCTATACCAAATTGCACAAAAGGAACACCACACCCTGGATGAAAAAGTACAGACAATACCACAACAAAGTGTTAGAGGCAAGACATTCGTAAGTCCCCTTTTGCTCTAAAGAGGACAGCTCACATGGTGGTAAGATTGAATAAGGCTAGCCAATATACTGAGGGTCTCAACAGCTCACCATTTTACTAGGAATTGTCAGAATGTATATGATATATTCCCAAGCCCAAAGACCCTTTGTTTTTTCCTGCGGCTCTGAGAGAACCCCTCCATTTTACTTGCATATGCTTTCAAAAGTCTGGAACCAAGTGAATGGACACCAATACTTCTTTCATGCCAGATACCACAAATTGGTCTCTAGATAAGGATAGAAAATTGGAACCTGCTCTACCCAATTACTAGTTACGCAAATCGTATACATACACCTGAGAGGTGGATCACAAACTGTTCCTAGGAATAATCTAACAAGAAGCTAGTTAAAATCTACTTTGGGATCAGGGAAGACATTACTAAAAAAAGATAGTATTTTAGCATACAATTTCCATTTAAATGTTGAACAGAATCCCATATTGTATTAGGGAAGCTTGGCCAACCATGTGGCAGTTGGCATAAGGGCTCAAGAGGGAAGGGTCATGTGAAATGTAATGCCCCAAAATACAGAGCCCAAGATTCCATTGTTTCTGAGGGGAATAAGTATATGTTATTGTATAAGAAGGCTTTGACCTAACATCTTGGACTACTCCCACAACACACGAGATTTAGCAAAATACATACATAAAGAAGAGGCTAACTAACGTTACAGATTAGTCCATGGAAATTTGTCCCTGGTTTTCCACTATTTTGGTAACATGAAAACTTACATACTAAAACATTTGCTTGTTTATTTTATTCTTGTGGGATGATGTATTATTTAGATTCTTAATACATTCTGCTATCATTTTGAAGATATTTCCATGTATTTCAGGTAATCAAGAGCTTTAGTGGTTTTGAGAGAGAAAAAGACTCCCCTCTGCTTCAGTCAAGGGGTTATGGTTTATGTAAGCCAGTACTTTGCATAGCCTCTTTGCTCTGTGGGAAGCTCTGATGTAAGTTAATGGGCAGTGGGTTCTGTAGTTCAGCTAGAAATTTGATACAAAAAAAATTCAGAGTTAGTTTTGGCCGACCCTTAGTGCATGATGGTCCAAGAGTATAATTTCTGCTAACTCGCTGAAGAGTGATCATGCCTCTATAGTTCATATAGTGATATACTTGAAACTAAAGGCCTCAGGATAGTGCAAATATCATAGACAAAAAAATAAAATGATCATTCAGTCTTTGTAGAGTAACAGTTATCAATCTGTGTTTCTTAAAGCCCTAAAATTCTCCTGAGATGATTTTTGGAGCCTTGGTCAATAGTGGGCATGCAATAGAGCTCTGAGATTCATTCTTTACTGTACTCCTTAGATAAGCAATGAATAAGTACACACACACACACACACACACACACACACACACATTCATGTAAAATTTTAAAAACCATTACTCTAACATCTCTATATTGTATCATTTTATTAAGTCAGACAATCTGACAGCTATATAACTAGATCACATTATCTTAGGCTTATAGAAATGCTTCTAGTGAATGGTTTTTGAACATTATATCAGCTTAAATCTAGGGATTTTATAAGAAATAGTGTAATAAAATTCATATTACTCTTCTTAATGTGGTAAAGTATACAAAAAAGGTACCATTTCAATCATTTTAAGCATACAATTTTGTGGCATTAAGTATCTCCACATTGTTATCCAAGTATCACCACCATCATCCATTTCCAAAACTTTTGCATGTTCCTCAACTGAAACTCTGTCCCCATCTCCCCTTACCCCAGCCCCTGATAACTACCATTCCTATTTTTGTCTTTATGAATTTGAATATTTAGGTCCCTCATATAGTATTTGTCGTTCTGTGACTGGCTTATTCCACTTAGCATACTGTCTTCAACTTTTATGCATGTTGTAGCATGTGTCAGAATTGTGTTCTTTTTTTGAATATGTAATAATATTCCATCATATGTAGACACAAGATTTTGTTTACCCATTTATCTATAGACACTTGGGTTGCTGCCACCTTTTGGCTATTGTGAATGATTCTCGAGTGAACATGGTTATATATATACATACATATATGTATATGTGTGTGTGTGTATATATATATATATATATCCCCACTTTCACTTATTTTGTGTACATATGCAGAAGTGGAATTACTGGTTTACATGGTTATTCTATGTGTAAGTTTTTTTTGAAGAATTGCTATATCATTTTCCACAGTGGCTATACCATTTCACTTCCCACTCATATTGTTTTTATGACAAACATCTTTTATGACAAACATATATCTCCACATCTGCATTGAAAGGCCATGGAGGAAATTTTTTGCATGAAAAAAATGATCAGAAATAGCTTTTCTTCTCCAGAGAAACCTGTTTGTTCCCTCTCCGTTGGACACTATGAATCATATATTTACGTTTTTCTTTTGGCTTTGATCCTTAGGAAACACAGAGCCAAGTTTTCAGCCCACATCTAGCAAGCCCACACCTAGCACTTTATGTACAATTTTTCCCTGGCTTGAACTTACTTTCATAATTTTTTTTCTTGGCTGAATTTGTTCACTTTCTTTTTAATCATGAACCACATGAATTTGTGTAAGTAGCTGTAACAAAGCAGGCTGCACATAAATAAGCACATAATATTTAAATTGCATCATATTTAATTTCTATTCACTTGGAATATTTTGGAGTTTGTAAAAAATAATATCTGTATCCTGCTTTATTCCAAGCAGTGCTAAAACTGTAATGAAGATGGAATTCATTTGAAATAATTATGGTTTACTTTGAGGAAGAGTAATGTATAAAAATGTCAAAATCCTGTAGAAAAATTCAGAGAGAAAGAAAAAAAGAACAACTTTATACTTCTTTCCTAATTGGTAAGGAATGTATGTTTATTTTAATTTTATGTTGTTGAGTAAACCATTAACATGGATAGAAAGAGATTCATGTTTCTTGGTCAGTGCATAAGCTTGATCTTTTATGTTTTCAATGAAACTTATGTGAACAGGCAGGGGAAAAATTGTTTAAAGACGTTTTGTGTTTTTAAGTGCTAAATTGAGCTTTTAGGGTGAATTTCTATGAGAATTTTCAGGAAGCCTTTTCTTAGGAGCACCAGGCAACTATTGAATGTAATTAGGTGAGTGGAGCTTCAGCTGAGAGTGATGTGTCTGCATGTGGGTACATGCCTTCCCATCCCTGCTGAAAAAAAGACAATGTTGTGACCTCGATTCATGCAAAATCCTGGAAGAAGCTATGGGGATGTGCATAAGGTTTTATGAGCTCATGGATTTAAGGCTCAGTAGGGCATGTATAAGGAGTTCATGGCATTGATTATTGCAGAGCACACAGTTTTGAATTCCTATCCTCACACAAATTAAATTAGTATGACCTTTACATATCTTTCTGGAAATCAGTTCATACTGCATTTACTTTCTCTCATTTCATTGAACAAGAGATAATAATATAAGAACAAAATCTAATTTCATTCCCCATACAACGTGGACTCTCTTGCTCTTTGTGGTATGTCTGGCTACTTTAATTCTTAAGGCAAATATAGATGATTTTTAAATTTTTTCTCTTCTTTTTTGTGTAGCACCTTATATTTCACTGGTATACATTTGCTGAAGGAATGACTGTGGTAGGAAATATCCCACAATGCTTGATTGTTTCTAATTTAATGATGTCTGCATTTAAGCATAATAACACTCAAAGGACACCACTCGGCCTCCCATGGGCTTGCTAGGAAGCAGATAGATTGAAACAGAACTGTGTCATATATTCCATGGCAATGACTTGCATTCTGGATCTTCTTTTGCACCAAGGGAGGTAGAGGTTTTGTTATTTGTTTCTCATCTGTGAATGTGTACATTCTGTTTAAATCTTTCACCTGAATCTATTCTTGTCACAAAAATAAAGTTGCATTGACTACCAGGCAAAAATAGACAAACAGCGAGTCTAATTTCAATAAATCTCCTGTTTTGTTGCTGCAAAGAAATCATACATTTTATTTCCTCTTCCCATCTCCTCCCCTTCTAGCATATGTCCAATTACAAGGCAATTCAACCACAAAAACACAAAATAACCAGTCACGTATGCAATCCTCAATCATTGCATAAAAATTAACTGGAAGATATGATATAACAATTGCAGATATAATAAATCATTAGGTTCTTTTTAAAATAATAATGTAGAAGTTGGCCCTTACTCTGGATCTGTTAATGTGCACATGGTTGGGCCTGGGCCATACTTTCTCATGTATATTTCACATTTCGGATTCTATCACTTTATAAAAAATGAATAAGTTAATTTATCCATTATGCCATAGTCAACGTCAAAATTTGAGAAAGTTAATAAAACTCTTATTCATCTAATATAAGCAATTATTTTTATATTATTAGTCCTCTTAAACTTTTTCCTAAAATCCTTGAAGGCTTGAATGCCTTTGGTGCTTAAATAGCAAACACACCCTCAAGAGTAAAGAGAAAAGACCACTACAATGAGAAGAGGTAAGAGAGAGAAAAAGGTTCAGTGATTGGATGGATTAAGCTGAAATAATAGTTGAGAAAATAGTTAAATTTAGTCAGAAAGGAAATTGGAACTTACACGTCTTCTTAGGAAACATTTTGTGGCTGAGAGGTAGAAAGTCTCTAGAAAACACTATGTGAAAATATGTGCCATCCCATTACTAGAATCAGTTTCAAATGAGACTGTCAAATATTCAAAAAGATAATCTAAAGGGAAAATATGATAGAATTTTTTTTATTATTGTTAAAGAGATAGACTAAATGACCTGATAGGTCTTTTCCATCTCTAACTTAGAGGATTCTATTATCTGGTCTATCTATATGATAACCCCTTAAAAAAACTGCATTGCATTAAATTACGTACACGCTTTCAGTAGAAAGTAACAAGATGTATACAGTGCCTAAACAGCAGTCTATGCAGATGTTAGCCAGGAAAAGGTATGAAAAATTTAGGAAAGAGATATATGTTATCCTAAGAATTATAGGAATATACAAAAAGGCAAGATTCTAGGATTTGAGTTTGAAATAACATTTGGCCAAATATTGAATCAGGTTATAGTTCCAGCTTTATTCTTTAACTAGCTATGTGAACTCATTTTAAATCTATAGCATAAGAAAAGTGGATCACAGGTTGCTATGGTTGTTTCCCATTATATTTTCTTATATGTTTGTGTTTGCTATTTATTTTCTGTCTTCCTTGGTAAAAAGTAAGCCTCTTAACATCAAGGATATTATTTTGTTTATCACCATATTCCCCAGTATCTAAAAAGAATCTGGAATTAATGTTGACTAAATGACTCAATATCATAAAATATTTTGCAATTTCCAATGCTGCTGAGGAGTCTAGTAAGATCCTTCCCACTGTATTTAGGGGCAAGAATGTCTTTGATGGCCTCACAAAGTGCTCTTTGGTAGGGTCTTGGAGTTGGAGACAGAGGGATATGGGATGACATGTGAACAGGGGCTGAGGAAGTACAGAAACCAAGCATTAAAGTCTCTTTCAAGATGTTTGACTAAAGAGGAGTAGAGTGGTGAGAACAATGTAAAGACAAAGAGAAGCTTAAAAGAAATTAAATGTTTGTGCAAAAAATGCAGTTGGAAGAAAAATTAAGAAAAGGAAACTAGTGGAAATTTCCTGAGAAAATGGACATAGAGTGTAATATAAAATGGGGTAGTGTCTTTCACTCGCCAGTCAAGTTGGATGAGGGAGCAGATGTTGGTAGGCAGAGCTCTACACCAAAGTGGTAAGCTCTCATCCTATCAGGAAGTGATGATAAGTCAAGTTGAGTGGGCCTGGAATCAAAGTCACCATTTGCACTGAACTTTCTATGAGTATAGGACTCTGCCAACCCACTCTCTAAAAATCAATTTAAAGTCCTAGAAACATTGTACTTATAAGCTACCATAAATGAAGAATAGGGGATGGAATGCTGTTGGAGATAGAGAAAAACATGTCCTATCACCAACATATAATGGAGTAAAAGCAGTTGGTGATTTCTCCATGATCAGGAGCAGAGAGTAACATGCATGACCTGGGCAGTGTCAGGACGGATGTAACAATGGTTACTGTGAAAGTGGTTAATGGCAGACCCTCACATGTACAATGCCAGTTAATATTTACAGTTAATATTACAGTTAATATTACAATAATATTGTAACACTAGGAGGCATTATACAATGAGATTTTAATTCACAGTAATTTGCCTAGGCCAGAAGATATAAATTTTTTGAATCATGCCTTTCTGTTAGTAAAACTTCCTTTTCATTAATTGTGCTCAGCAGGCATAAAAATTGGGGACAATTTATTAGACTCTCTACAGAAAAAGAAAATTTACTAGAACCATATCTTTTAGATCAGTGGTCCCCAAGCTTTTTGGCACCAGGGACTGGTTTCATGGAAGATAATTTTTCCATGGATGGGGATGCGGGGGAAGGTGGAGCTCAGGTGGTGATTCAAGTGATGGGGAGCAGCTGTAAATAGAGATGAAGCTTTTCTCACCTCCTGTTGTGCAACCCAGTTCCTAAGTTTCATGGAAGATAATTTTTCCACAGACTGGGGGTGGAGGGTTCGAGGGGGTGGGAGAATGCAGGTGGAGTTCTGGTGGTGATGTGGGGCCTGGTTCCTAACTGGCCAGTATCAGACTGCTGTCCAGGGGTTGGGCACTGCAGTTTTAGAGGAAGTAGAAAAAATCCCATAAATAGCATAAACTCATGCATCTCTAATATGAGGTATATCCTTTTTTTTTTTTTTTATTTCAGCTTATTATGGGGGTACAAAAGTTCTGCATAGATATATTACCCATGTCCCTCCCAATCCCCCGAGTCCGAGCCTCAAGCGTGTCCATTCCCCAAACAGTGCACAC
>CM052445.1:58466826-58493830 GCA_028533085.1 Varecia variegata | reverse complement strand
CTAAAACTGAGGTTATACCAGACTAATGTCAACCCCTCCAAGAGAATAATGATGAATATATGTTTTGAAAAGCTATAAAATAAAAGTCCTTGACATTGATTCAGGCATATATGGGAATTAGAGCCCTGTGATAGGGGTATAACAGACATAAGAACTTGTCTTATATGAACACAGAGAAGAAACACAGCTCCAGGGAAAGTCACAAGGTTTTAACTTATTACTTAATGCCCTTGTTCAAACTGAAAGGGACATCAAAACGGTACTTCTTTTGTTTTGTTAGTTATCATTGTTTGGTTTATTTATTTTTTATTTTTTTCACTGAATAGGCAAAATGCATCAAGATTTTTTACTACATAATTTTGCCTAGTATGAGTAGATGCAAATGACTCTATCACAAAATTAATTGATTTTATGTAAGATAATTATATTTATGCCATAGTAATGCCTTAATAATTTTTTTTCTAATTGAATAATTTAAATTTTCTTTATAATGTTTTCATACAAGTCTTTGTTTTTTAAACTTAAACTGTTAGTAGAATTTTTAGGAAAAATGCAGACAATATTTAAATGAATACATTATCACTATAATAATTTAGAATATCAGGTATACTTTAAAATAAGCTGTGCCCTATGCCTGCTTACTTTGCAAAATGTTGAACAAAGCTATTTTAATAAATAAACAAGCTCCGTATCACAGAAAAGTCATGAACTTTGGCATCAGGTTTGACTGGAGGATCATTGTGGCATGACATTTCTACCTGTGTGATCTTCAATTGAATGGACCTCCCTATACTAGCATGAACCTTTGGGACTAAGTGGAAGTTGGGAGGATTGGCCTCAAATTTTCAAGAAGACCTGAGATTGACTGGTCCCATTGGTAAAAACGTAATAGTTTGAGGTGACTGGGATCCTTCATTTCTTCCTACAAGGTATTTTTGTTCAAATGTGATGACATCTATATCAAGAATTCTTGTAACAGAATTTTAATTAACCAAACAGAACCTAACGAGTGTGTACATAATTCATAAGCACACATATTATACTGTTTTCAAATCCATGCAGATTTATCTCAAGTATGAATAATTTAAAATAATAATAAAGAATTGTGTGGATAAAATGCATCATTTTTACTCTCTTCCTTTATCTTGTTTGAAAGTGATGAGAAAGTATAAATAAAAAATTTGCCCTTTATAAAATGCTGATATATTTACAATACTAATTAAGATAACTCCTTGTTATTACTGCTCCTAGAGAAAGGACTATAAATTATGATTTTAAAACGATAAAAATGTGGTATGCATCTATATTTTAAGTTTAATAAGTAAAGGTTTTACTAGAATATATTAATAATTCTAGAGCCTACTGTAGAGTATATAAATAAATATATAATCATATTTTCTTGCTAGCCACCAACACTGAGCCTCAAGGTTTAAACTAGTAGATTTGTTGATGCTTTCATCTGTGTATGAATATTATACAATCATTTGTTATGGATTGTTTTCTTTGATCAATGTGCCTTATTTATAAAAACACATCAATAATAGTCACTTCTAGCTAGTGGGA
The DNA here is from genome assembly GCA_028533085.1 of Varecia variegata. NCBI lineage: Eukaryota > Metazoa > Chordata > Mammalia > Primates > Lemuridae > Varecia > Varecia variegata. Next base: position 58,492,267 of record CM052445.1, on the reverse strand, counting down.
AGTTCCGTGCGAGTTTGTGTGTTTGTGTATACACACAAATGAGGTGACCCTTTGAAAAGACTTTGAACTGAAAAAAGCCTCCAGGGTTGACCTCCTATGGTAAAAAGAGAAGAGGAAGAGGAATTCAACTCAAAGAAGTTGTGGGACGACAGAAGTTCCTTCTCCCCAATTTTGTCAGCTGCTGATTTCTTTTAATGTCTTATGCTCTGCACAATGTCACTACCATTGCTGCCATTGCCTGACCCAAAATTTATCACCTGTTTAGGACTCATTCGTTTGTTTGTTTTCTTCCATTTTCTGTATCATCATTGTCACATCAATTATTAAGTTTTGAAAGAAGGTAATGAAAAGACTGTCACTTTATTAAAAATTGGACTTTTTAAACTCCATTTAACATAAGAGAACAAATTAAAAGAGGAACAATTGAAACACTTCTCACCACCCTAAATCGATCTATGCTTAACATTTCAAAAAGATCTCACCATTTGTTTCTTCCATCTATTTCTACAACTTCCTGAAATGTATTTTTGGAAAACAAAAAAAAAAAAAAAAGAACTTCCTTTAAAAAACATTTCCTGGCTATGCTAACTCTGTGAAGATTGCAACATTTCAGGTTATCTTTAACATTGATGCATTTTCCTATGTCCAATATTGTCTTTAATATTTTTTGTTACACTCTACTTCCTCAACTTGATCAAGTTTCTGTGAAGAGGGGCTTGACTCTGTTCTAACTGCTATTAAAAGCACTTGAATCAGTCCGGGCGTGGTGGCTCATGCCTGTAATCCTAGCACTCTGGGAGGCTGAGGCAGGTGGATCGCTGGAGACCAGCCTTAGCAAAAGTGAGACCCCGTCTCTACTAAAAATAGAAAGAAATTATCTGGCCAACTAAAATATATGTATACATACAAAAAATTAGCCAGGCATGGTGGCACATGCCTGTAGTCCCAGCTACTTGGGAGGCTGAGGCAGAAGGATCGCTTGAGCCCAGGAGTTTGAGGTTGCTGTGAGCTAGGCTGACACCAGGGCACACACTCTAGCCTGGGCAACAAAGCGAGACTCTGTCTCAAAAAAAAAAAAAAAAAAAAAAAAAAAAACACTTGAATCAGTAGTAGGATGATACTAGATGATCAATAATTCATGGTGGGAAAGGAGTGAGTAGTAGTCAAAAGTTGACTGGTAATATATCCAATTAATACAACGTTGCATTGATTTGAGGATACATCACATTATATATGAAATAGTGTATAGTGTATATTTTTCAGATTATATATAAGATGGAGAACAGATAATGCTATAGAATTGTATTATGTTCTATCAGTGTACATATGCTATGCACTCTTAGTATTACATATAATTCTCCTACTACTAGTATAATTCATGAAGACCCGTTCATTAAAGGAAAAGAGAACTATTAATATTACATGTCTCAGCAAAAATGTGTTCTAGGAGTTTGAACACACTCTGTATTCCCTTCATGTCATTAACCTTCCCTTTTTCGGTTGTGTGACTTTTTTTCCTGGGGACTGTGTAGAATAAAGCACAGTCCCAGCAAGCACAGCATCTGTTTGAAGGACATCCAGAGAGGGACAGCCAATTGTACTGAAGCCAGACTGTGCTTCACACCCTCCCTGGGGAATTGAGGAGGGAGACGGGCATTTGTTCAAGTGCCAAAGTGCCAAGTGCTCAGGTTCTTTAGCTAGGTGTCTTTCCATGCTGCCATGCTGAAGGTTCCTTGAGCCAATGTTAGGAAGATAAATATTGTTTCTTTCTGTTTTTTCTCCTCTTCAGAAAGGCAAAATCTTAATGGTTTTGAAGTAGTGAATATTTACCATCATGGCTGTACTACAGTAAGTTTTATTATCAAGCAAATATACAGCTATTAACAACCTCCAGAATAGCTCAATTCTGATAACAGGAGAAAATTCTCCAAATATAAATGATGAAATAGCCAAGAATCTCTGTAGGCATGAAGCTATGTAATTCAATGGTACTAATTGATTTGATATCCCAGGAAAACGGACATACTTATTGGCTGACAATGGCTATCAAAACCAACCTTCAGCTAGTTGGAAAATCCTTTGTGAAGATACATCAACAGTAGTAAACAGTGATGAGAAAAGAGAGCAGGCAGAAGCTTCAGAGAGAGAGATCAAAAGCCTGAAAATTTTTGACATCAATGAGGACTAACTTTTGTACATTGATAGTCTCTGTGGGAATTAAAATGTCACAATAGATGTAAACACATTGACAGACACAAGGATTCTGTAGTATTTACTGTAGGAGCAAACGTCCTTGCTCTCTTCAGAAGTCCTCAAGTCATAGTGTTCCAGAGTAGCTGCAAACTAGCTGATATTCATAAAGACAAATACCGTATAGGTTTTAGTGCACATCTATAAAAGATTGGGGATGTGTAATATATTTTGGAGATACATGTAACAAAAGAAGTATTATTAAAGAGTGGGTAGCTCAAAGTTGCAGGTTCAATTATGTAGAAAGCTGATGTAATCTAGAACTACAGTTCTTGGCAGCTCTAAATAAATAAGAATATCTTCATCATGTTTACTTAAATGATGTTTTCCACCTGAAAGTTCCCTTTCCTTTTTTAATTTGTTGCAAGATTTTTTCTCAAAATATATTATATCAGTTGGTTTTTAAAGCTGTTATTAAAAATTAGGAAACTAGATAATAGTGGTCAATACAATGTAATTTTTTTTAGAAAATGCCATTTTCTGAAAAAAAAAATTACAGAATTATTATATCTACTCCCAACTATATAAATTTGAATCGTTTTTTTTTTATTTGGTGGCAGTCAGTATTTTATTTTGTTTTGTCCATGGGCAAATGACACTTGGTTTCTGGATAACTTCATCCTGGTCATCTCGTCCCAGTAAATCCATACAATATTGACTAGTTAGAATAAAATTGTTAATTACAGCATTACAACATTCGGTTTTAAAAATGTCTCAGTATGTTGTGTGTGTATTTGTGTGTGTGTGTGGATGGGGTGTGTACGTGTGTGTGTGTGTGTGTGTGTTTGTATACTTCTTTGTATCATAATTGTGATAGCACTTTATTGAAAGCAGTTCTGATAAACAACTTGAATGACTTCTTTCCTTTGACTAATCCTCTGGATGGAATGATGCAGTTGAAGAAAGCAACAGTGCATAGCCATGTCCGGCCATAGCAAAGAATAAATCAGATGTGATCACTAATTGAACATAATTTCTGAGAAGTTCATTTTATTCAAACTCTTATAAACTGACAGGCAGAACCACTTGCCTAAAAGATTTCTGACAGATCCCATTGAGAACAATGAAATGGCAGCTAGAAAGTTAAATGGTTGCCTTAGGTCATCTCAATGGCTTTTCTTCTACTACTAAAGATGTATTACTAGGAATCTCTGTTTGCAGATGGCTTTGGCGTTCCCACACACATGCAAGAAGCCTGGGTTATATCTTATCAGAATGATATTTAGAGTATTAAGAAAGGATGCTGTTTGGAATGTCTATAAGTGAGTCACAGAGAGCAGAACAGCTTTGGACAATATCTTCTGCTCAGCACAGAAAGACTACAGCCTTGCTGTAGAGTGAATCCATCTGCTATGTATGAAAGGTGTTAAATTTCTTAATAACGAGGTCAGCATAAGGCAAGTATTTGGTAAGTGAGAAGGAGCTGGCATTGAGAAATGAGAAAACGGTTTCACAATTAAAAAAAAAAAACAGTAAAAGGTGCTTCCTTTTACTGAATACCTTCATATTGTAATAATAGTTTTAACACATTTTACTTTTTTTTTTTTTTTTGATATTTGGCGTTAGCTTGTGGCTTTCTACCATGCATGTAATGGAAAGCCAACTTTAAACTTGGAGTAATAGAGGGGATGGGTTTGCTGAAATAGAAAACTCTAAAATGTTTTTATAATACTAAGGAAGAATGGATTGCAGACAAGAATGATATGAAAACAAAGAAAATTAGAAAGAGCAAGAGAAGAGCATGAATTGTATGTCAGCGCAGCTGTGTTCAGTTTTGTTTGGCAGGAGGTGCTGAGCATTTACTAGCTACAAGACACTGTGGGTCTTGTGGTTGGGCAATGGGTGATTGTGAGGGGTGTTGTGGTTCATGTAGGAGGGGGACAGTGGGTATCCATGCAGAGCCATCTCTGAGGAGTTTCCAAGTGCTATGCTCAGTTTTTTGACATTATTGTTGATGTGGTTCCGTGGTACTATTTAGCAAGTGGTTTCAGAAAAAGTGTTAGGCTATACAAGAAGGATTTGAGGTTTAGGTGTTTGTGTTTAGATAGACAGTACTCCTTTATGTTTTCTATTTCCTTCAGTATGGTAGTAGATAACATTACAGCTACTGGGACTCACGAGGGGAAGTAGACGATGTGACCAAATTTCTATAGCTCAAAATAAAATAAAATAAAATAAAATAAGATAAAATAAAAACCCACTGGTTTTAATCTGAAGCTCCAGCTTCTGAAGAAGTGGATTCAACAAAGCAACTCCTATGTGTTTGGGATGGCAGGAGTACTTTATCAACCAAAAATCAAAAAAAAATCAATGGTTTTTATGGAAATATTAATGAAATACAGTTCTAAAATAAGTCTCAAATATTTGTGTACAAAACCCTTTTAATATCTTAGAGATGCTCAGCTTCAAACTCCATTTTGCCAAATTTATCTCAACAGAATGCAAATACAAATAAGCCACCACACTTGGACATAAAAAGATTTCTGTCTTCTGATTCCTTTTTCTATATTATATGAAATTATAACAAAAATTAGAAGCATTTTTAATTTTATGAAGTGCATGTTATGTAAAGTATTTTTGACAATCATTACGTTCAATAATTATTTGTCTTCTTATAGTGCTCATCATAATAAATTTTACACACACACAATTATTATCTCTCCATTAAATTTTTAGCATCTTGAGAACATTCTGGCATTTTCCATAGGTTTCAGTGAATTGGCACCCCGATTTTTAAACCATGTTTATATTGTGCTTTTGCTGGAGATGTTTGAAAGACATATTTTGTCATATAAAATACAGTGCACTTTTCAGAAGCACATTTGTTTTGTTCTTAATAACATTGATTTAAAAATAGATAAATTATATTAACACATAACTAACAATTGGTAAGGGACAATTGTTAAATGTGTGGAAGAAACTTGTAAAATAGGTTTCTACACTTTAACAAAATCTGATGTCTCATTAAAAGTCATTATTATATTGGTCATTTTTTATCAGCCCCTTATCATTCCTGTCTTAACCATATCAGTGACTCAATGTCATGGAACAATCAAATAGCAAACCAAATTTAGTGTTAGTAAACCAAAAGCACAGTTCTAAATAAATGACATTGAGCTATCTTAGGCTATTTTAAATGAGAAAAGTTTATGAACAGAATTGTAGACTTTGAGGACAATATATGTTGTGAAATTAGGAGACATGGATTAATATCTCTGCACATACAATTCCTTTTGGCGAATGCAAATAATACTTCAATGAAAAAATATGTCAATTTGACAAATCTGTTTAAAATATTTCATCCACTTTGAAACCATATTATGTTAAATACTTTCCTAGCCTTGTCTCCTCCTTCTAAACAATCACCATCCTTCAAATCTTTTATCATTTTCTATTGCCATTATCCGAACTAATACAAATTCCTCCTCTTCATTCCCTGCTGATCCAGTCACTGTAAGTTTGTTTCCTATGTAACATTGAATGATGGGGACCAAACTTAATGAATATGATTTTTAAAATATGCTGCAAGCCCTCAGTTATTTACTTGAATTGTATCATTAAAATAACAGTTATTCCTTCTAAAATTCACATATTATAATTTCACAATGACATTTTGGACCCCACACTAGTGCTGTTTGCTTAACTTTCTTGCTTCAATTCACACATGACAGGCTCTGATACTTATCTGTTGTCCTAAAGTTCAGTGATGTTTAGCCAAAAGAGATATAGCACATTCATTATTCAAAAAAACATATTATTTACATTTATTTTATGCAATCAAAAAATGACCAGGTATAGATTTTTTAAATATTTACTTGAAAACATTATTTTACATGATGGCATTTATTCATTTGGAGGGTGGTATAAGAAGATATATTTGAGATAATAAAATACTAAGTATATTTTAATTTTCATTTTAACTATTTTGAAGACTTTAAGAACTCCAAAAATATTTCATTTTAGATAACTTAAAGAAAAATACCTCAAAAACTGAGTCCACAATAGACGTATATTAATAGCTAATGACTGATTCTTTGTTTTTATAAAAAATAGGTTTTTTGATGATAATTCTGGAAATGTCCTAATTCTACTTGAAAAACATTGGCAAATCATTAAGGTAATATCATGAATAGAAGAAAGCCCTCTAGACTTAGAATTAGAAGCTCTCTAGTTTGAAGTTCTAAGTCTGAAACTATAAGGATCCTTGTTACATTTAAATCCAAACCTGCAGGAACCTCTGTTTTTATTTTACTTCCATAGAGAGCAAGAGAGAAAACTACACACAGGACCCTAAGTACATATCACCAACAAAGAATGCTGTATGATATAAAGGCTGTAAGTCTGATTAAGAGCTTACTTACAGCTTGAGCTGACTAATCCAAGACCTATAACAAATTTACTATAATTAAATATACTAATGATAAATAAGGAATACATTATCTTTAAGGCTCAAGTTTAAATGCTACAACAGAGATAGATTAAACAGCAACTTTGCATTTAAGAGAGAAAACTTAGGAGGGTAATAATTATTTAAACCATAGAAAATTGCTGTTTTTATAGTTGAAAATCATTCAATATTGGCGATTTCCTATGGCTTAACCTACCAAAGACAGATAGTTTAGTTTTTAAATCAATAAGTCAAATGTCAGCTTGTCTAGTTGAAATCTTGATCTCCTTGTTTAACGGCTGGGAGATCTCAGCTAAATCTCTGAAGCTATCTTTTCCTTAGTTCCCTTAACTGTAAAAAGTTGATGACAACATCACCTGCTTTATATGATGGTTGTAACGATTCAAAGACATACTAGATATGAGAAAAATGTATAACAGTGTCTTTTATAATATTATTTTTACACTAAGTTAAAAAACATCACCTTAATATCTTAAACTGAGGATATCTTGAACTACATGAATATCTTAAACAAAAACTATAAGAATGTCAGGAAGATTTTCCATAAAATCTCCAAAAATGCATTTACTAATTTACAATAGGATCTTTTCCACATCTATCTAGCTTCTTTAATCTTTATGCTCCTGAAATGTCTGGAATGTAAGTTTTCTTCCAATCCCATCTTTATTAATTATTATACCAGAACTTTGAAAAGTATGAATTACTCGGCCCAAGTACATTCATTTTTTTTTATTTCAGCATATTATGGGGATACAAATGTTTAGGTTACATATATTGCCTTTGCCCCACCTGAGTCAGAGCTCTAAGCATGCTCATCCCCCAGACGGTGCACACTGCATGTGTTAGGTGTGAATATACCCATCCCCTCCTCTCTCCCACCCACCTCACACCTGATTAATGTTACTATTATATGTGCACATAAGTGTTGATCAGTTAATACCAATTTGATCATGAGTACATGTGGTGCTTGTTTTTCTACTCTTGTGATATTTCACTTAGTAGAATGGGCTCTAGCTCTATCCAGTATAATACTAGAAGTGCTAGATCACCATTGTTTTTTGTGGCTGAGTAGAACTCCATGGTATACATATACACATTTTATTAATACACTCATGTATTGATGGGCACTTGTGTTGTTTTCACATCTTTGCAATTGTGTATTGTGCTGCTATAAACATTCCAGTGCAGATGTCCTTTTTATAGAATGTCTTTTTTTTCCTTTGGGTAGATTTCTAGTAATGAGACTGCCATATCAAATTGTAGTTCTACTTGTAGCTCTTTGAGGTATTTCCATATTATTTTCACGGAGGTTGTACTAGTTTGCAGTCCCACCAGGAGTGTATCAGTGTTCCTATCTCTCCTCATCCATGCCAACATTTATTGTTTTGGGACTTTTTGATAAAGGCCATTCTCATTGGAGTTAAGTGATACCTCATTGTGGTTTTGATTTCCCTGATGATTAGAAATGTTGAGCACTTTTTCATATGTTTGTTGGCCATTAATCTGTCTTCTTTTGAAAAGTTTCTTTTCATGTTTTTTGCCCAATTTTTAATGGGGTTATTTGATTTTTTTCTTGCTAATTTTCCTGAGTTCCATATAGATTATAGTCATCAGTCCTTTATTGGAGGTATAGCATGCAAGTATTTTCTTCAATTCTCTAGGTTGTCAGTTTGCTCTTGTGATAGTTGCCTTGGCTGTGCAGAAGCTTTTTAATTTGATCAGGTCCTGTTTATTTATTTTTGCTGTTGCTGTGATTGCCTTTGGGGACTTCTTCATAAATTCTTTCCCTAGACCAATGTCTCTAAGAGTTTTTCTAATATTTTCTTTTAGAATTCTTGTAGTTCCATGCCTTAGATTTAAGTCTGTTATGCACCATGAGTTGATTTTTGTGAGAGGTGAGAGTTGTGGGTCCTATTTCAGGCTTCTATATGTGGCTATCCAATTCTCCCACTACCATTTATGGAATAAGGATTCTTTTCCCCAGTGTATGTTTTTGTCTGATTTTTGTCTGATTTGTCAAAGATTGATGCCCATATGAGGATGGTTTTACATCTGGGTTCTCAGTTCTGTTTCATTGGTCTATGTCTCTGTGCTTGTGCCTGTACCATGCTGTTTAAATTGCTATAGCCTTGTAGTATAGTTTCAAGTCTGGTAAATTGATGCCTCCCAATTTGTTCTTTTTGCTTAAGATTGCTTTTGCTATACGGGGTCTTCTCTGGTTGTATATGAAACATAGAATTATTTTTTCTAGATCTGCTAAAAATGATGTTGGCATTTTAATTGGTATTGCATTACATCTATATATCACTTTGGGTAGTATAGACATTTTAGCAATGTTGATTCTGCCGACCCATGAGCATGGTATTCTTTTCCACCTGTTTACATCCTCTGCTATTTCCTTTCTTAGTGTTTTGTAGTTCTCCCTGTAAAGGTCTTTCACCTCCTTAATTAAATATATTCCTAGGTATTTTATTTCTTTGTTGCTATTGTGAAGGATTTTGAGTCTTTGACTTGGTTCTCAGTTTGACTGTTGTTGTCATATAAGAATGCTACTGTTTCTGTACATTGATTTTGTAACCTGAGACTTTGCTGAATTTGTTTATCAATTCCAGTAGTCTCATAGAAGAATCTTTGGGGTTTTCTAGATACAAGATCATATCATCAGCAAAGAATATTCCATGGAAATGGAAGCCAAAAGAAAGCTGGCCTAGCAGTTTTGATTTCAGATAAGTTAGTCATCAAATCAACAAAAGTAATGAGAGACAAAGATGGTCCCTATATAACGGTGAAGGGTACAGTTCAACAAGAGGACATAACAATTTTAAATATTTATGCACCTAACTCAGGTGCACCCAGATTCATAAAGCAAATCCTACTTGATCTAAACAAAATGATAAACAGCAGCACCATAATAGCCAGGGATTTCAACACCCCTCTGACAGAATGGGACAGATCCTCCAAACAGAAAATAAACAAAGAAACAATGGACTTAAACAGAACTCTAGAAAAAATTGCCCTGACTGATATTTACAGAGCATTCCACCCAAAAAACCACTGAATATATGTTTTGTTTTGTTTTTTTATCATCTCATGGGACATTCTCTACTATTAACCATATCCTAGGCTACAAAGCATGTCTAAACAAATTTAAAAAAAAATTAGAAATTATGCCATGCATCTTCTCAGACCACAGTAAAATTAGAAATCAACTCCAACAGAAACTCTCATCTCTACACAAAATTATGGAAACTAAAAAACCTTCTACTGAATGATTATTGCATTAAGGAGGAAATTAAGATGGGATTCAAAAGATTCTTTGAACTAAATGATAAAGAAGACACAAGTTACCAAAATATGTGGGACACAGCTAAAGCAGTCCTAAGAGGAAAAGTTATATCCATAAATGCCTACATCCAAAAGTCAGAAAGATTACAAATCAACAATTTAATGAATTGTCTCAAATAAATGGAAAAGGATGAACGAACCAACCCCAAACCCAGCAGAAGAAAAGAAATAACAAAAATCAAAGCAGAACTAAATGAAATCAATAATAAAGAAATTATAGGGAAGATTAATAAAACAAAAAGTTTGTTCTTTGAAAAAAATAAACAAAATTGACACACTTCTTGCTAGATTAACCAGAAGCAGAAAAGAAAGTACTCTAATAAGCTCAATCAGGAATAAAAAAGGAGAAATTGCAACTGATACCACAAAATACAAAATATCACATATAAATACTATAATAACCTCTACACACATAAACTTGAAAATGTGGAGGAAATGGATGAATTCTTAGAAACACCCAGACTCCTTAGGCTCAATCAGGAAGAAATAGAATTCCTGAACAGTCCAATGTCAAATACCAAAATTGAATCAGCAATAAAAAAAACTTCCTAAAAAGAAAAGACCCAGACGAGATGGTTTCACATCTGAATTTTACCAGACCTGCAAAGAACAACTGGTGCCTATCCTGCAGAAATTATTCCACAACATAGAGAGTAAAGAATCCTTCCCAATATGTTTTATGAAGCCAACATCATCCTGATACCAAATCAGGAAAGGATGCAACAAAAAAAGAAAACTTTTTTTTTCTTTGATGCAAAATATTCTCAACAAAATCCTAGCAAACTAAATTCAGGTGCTAATCAAAAAAAATAATCCATCAGGACCAAATGGACTTTATCCCAGAGATGCAGGGATGGTTCAACATACACAAATCTAAAAATGTAATTCACCACATAAATAGAAGTAAAAACAAAGACCATATGATCATCTTAACAGACACAGAAAAAGCATTTGACAAAATTCAGCACTGTTTTATGATAAGGATGCTTAACAAAATAGGCATAGATAGGAGTTACCTAGAAATGATAAAAATCATATATGACAATCCCACAACAACCACCATACTTAATGGGGAAAAATTGAAAACATTCCAGCTTACAACTGGAACCAATCAAGGGTGCCCTCTATCACCACTTCTATTCAACATGCTGCTGGAAGCCCTAGCCAGAGCAATCAGACAAGAGAAGGAAATCAAGGGCATACAAATGGGGGCAGAAGAAGCCAAGTATTTCTTATTTCTGACTTAATAATATAATTTTAAACAGTACTGTCTTTGAATTTTAACCGATGTCAAATTAATGACTTAATTTTATGTATATCTTTCCACAACTTGTATATGACAGATAAATCATTTGCTATGCTGAGTTTTAGTTTCCCAGTCTGTAAAATATCTGTGGTAATATCTGAAAGCAATATACAAGTGTGATATAACATTAAGAGCACTCTCTGGAAATGAAATCTCAACAAGCAGCAAAGGGAAAAAGTGGTATAAGAATGTGTCAGTGGGAAATAAGAGTTAATTTGCACACAAAAATCATGCACTTCTTCAGAATCTATTGGTTGAAGAAGATATTCTACAGTATCATAACTGCTTTTTCAATGTTTTCTAAACATAAAACACAATATAAGCTTTGGACTGCAATCCTCGCCTGAAGCCTGTCTTTAAACAATTTATTCATTATCTCCATACAAGCACTAAGGTATCTGAAAATAATCTTATCAAGACTAGATTTGTTTCAAAAAGACTTGGGATGTGGAGGTTTACTTTTGAAGCTTCTCAAGTGGGAAATCTCTTTCCCTTGAGAGAATTAAACAGCTCAAAATGTCAAACTTTGATCTAAACTGCTCACAACATTCAGAAGTAACATCAAGACAGCAATTTCCTTCTATTTTCATCTGCAGGTGTGAGCCTCAATAGCAAAACACAGAAAACTCAAACCATAAAATTGTTGCAGACAATATTCTCCAGGGTGCATTTTAGTAATTATCTCATTCTACTCTACTTGAGTATATTGAAATATATTGGAAGGACAGCAAAGGGCAAGTCAGGAATGTAGAATTCAGTTGAAATATTTTATGTTTATTGGATAAAGTAGTTAGCAATTAAAAGATGCAGTTTTGTGTATTTTTAATAGCTATGTATAAATTATTTCTAATTACAAAGTAAGGAATGGGACCACATTTTTCAAAATACATTTCAAGCTGAACCAGTCCCAAATGAAATAGTTCAGTGCTCCCTGGACACATATTTCTTCTGTGTACTTTTATCTCAGCAACGCAGATGCTGCTCTGAGGTTTCTGATACAGAAACAATATCCTTAGAAAATCTGCCCCCCTCCAGGTAGTAGAAATAGAAATAATTTAGTCATGGTACGTGAAACTTTCAAATTTTTGTTTACTGTTTTCCATTTGTTTGATTCTTTTTGTCCTTTCTCCTTATCAATCTTCCTGCCCCTTCTTTAATAGCCAAATTCCCTTCAATTTGTGAGTACGAAAATAAATACAAGGACAAATTGAGGATTTAAGGTCTACAATGCATATTCCCATCAAAAATTAGTAAGTATCAATATATAAAAATCAAAAACTTCCTTGAGTTGCACAAAAAGAGCCTCCCCTGAGTGACATTTATTTGATAAAACATGGTTGAGCATTTAAAGTGTTTCACTCTGCCTGTCATTTTTCTAGAAGCTGTATGTACTTTTTAAAGGAAGAAAGGAAAGAGAGAAAGGAGAGAGAGAGAGGGAATGAAAATTGCTGTATTCGTTTTCTATTGCTGAGTAACAAACTATCACAAACATAGCAGCTCAAAGCAAAGTGAACTTATTATCTCACATTCTGGGAGTTAGGAATATGGGCAGAGTTTAGCTGAAGCCTCTGCTCTGCGTTTCAGCAAGCTGAAATCCTGAAATCAAGATGCAGCTGGAGGTGAGATAGAATCAATGGCTCAAGGACCTCTTCCAAGCTTTGTCGGCAGGAATCGGTTCCTACAGTTGCAGAATGGAATTACCTTCTAAAGGTCATTCTTGAGTCCTTTCTAGGTGACCCTTTCACAACAGGGCAGTATTCTCCCTCAAATGTAGCAGGACAATCTCACTAAAGTCTCCTACAATGAAGTCTGATATCAATATAATGTAATATCATCACAGGAATGACTATTTCTCACCTTTGCCAAAAATAATTTGATAAGGAGGATGCCTATCTCGTTATTTTCACAGGTCCCACCCACTCCACAGGGGGGAGATCACACAGGGTGGGCACAGCAGGGGCTGTGATCTTGCAGACTATTGTAGAATTCTGCTTACCACACTTGATTTTACTCTTGAGTAGTTTCAATTAAAGGAGCAAATTATCTAGGTATAAAACAATAGACAGTAATACATGTCTAAATAATCAAGCATAGAAATCAGCAATTAAGCCTGGTGAACAAAGAGTAGAGAATGACTTTGGGAGCTAAAGAGACAAATAAAACTTAGGCACAAGCCCACCTCGGTGAGGCTGGGCAACTTATTTTAAATTCTGGAAATCTTGGCATTCTCATTGACAGGCTGCAACATCTGCCTTGCAGATTTATGTAGGGAATTAAATAAATAATATATGCTACAGTCTATGCAGAGATGATGTTAGTATGTAACATCTATTTTTAGTCCAATTTTCATATATATGAGAGCCCTATCATTACAAAGATAAAATGAATCTGGAGAAAATACAGCAACATGTGTGTATGCTGGTGATTCACACATGTCCATAGTTATAATTTTTCTTTTTCTTTTGCAGTTTGATATGTCACCTAATCAACTGGAGGGTTTTTTTTTTTTTTTGTTTGTTTAACTTTATTTGTTTCTGAAGGTCATGAGAAAACCAAATCATTAGAAATATGCTCTACCAATTTCCAGAAGATATAGTCCTTCACTTTGTTACGAAATTGTTTCAGGTAATCTTGACGATCAGAATACTGTGTAGGGAATAATGTCTCTCCTAGAAAAAAGGTCCCTGGCACTCATATAGCCAACTTGAGAGTGACTGAGATGATTAGGTTCACAATTTGAGAACAAAATGTAGATGCAGGCAGTTTCACGTACATCCAAAAGATGCAGGCGGTCACAACTGAACATATATTGTAAATCTCAATGGAGAAAAGTGGGCATAATTGTTATCATTTGTCACCAATAGCGTTTCTACCTATTTCTTTACCTGCTATAAATAAAAAGCAACTCCAGAAGTTGCTGAAGGGAATCTTAGCTTACTATCAATACTGCTTCAGAGGAAAGGGAAATGAAATGTCTTCATATCCTATAAGGAAGAAATATGGTAAGGAAGACCTATGTATCTCAAAGACCGTGGGTATCAGTTTTCTGAAGTCTAGTATAGTCAGTCTCATGTAGAATCTACTTCAAAATTATCAGTGGAGTATATTTGGTGTGCTCTCACAGAAAAGTAAAGCACAAGAATGGAATGTACCATTACATGTGGTGATTACCACATGTAATCACCATCAGATTGGTTTCACTGATCAATACCTAAGTGCACATTTAGGAATAACATTGATTTGGTGTTGGGCAGATGTGGGGTGGGGAGGGGATGAGTGTATACATACATAATGAGTGCGATGCTCACTGTCTAGAGGATGGACACGTTTGAAGCTCTGACTCGGGGAGGTGGGGGGGCAAGGGCAATATACGTAACCTAAACTTTTGTATGCCCACAATATGCTGAAATAAGAATTTTAAAAAAAGAATAAAAAAAAAAAAACAACAAAAAACAAAACAAAACAAAAATACTATCATCTGTTTCTCCACTGGAGAGATTATAGATAGCTGAAAAAAAGCTAGTGAATAAAAAATGTAATTGAATGTAATTCTTTAAAAGTCAGAGACTGAGAACATCATTATAAAATTACACAGGGTCCAGAACATTTCCTATTGCATTTTTGAAGTAGATAAATTCAACATCACCCTTCTGGATCTCTTTATTCCATGTCAAAAGCACTCAATTCACCTGCAACCTCCCACTCAGATTCTCAGGGGCCTTTCCCATTGAACATTCACCAGAATATGATTTGATAAACCCCGTGATTTTGCCTACCTTCCCCTTATTTCTCTTGCGAGATAAAGACTAAACATCTTTTCCTTTCCCCAGAGAATTAGCCAGTCCCATGTGCTCACACCCTGGGTAATCCAGGCACACTCTTTCTCTTCTAGAATTAACAGTGTGGGCTTGACTGACCAAAGGAAAGAAAAGGTTTAGGCAAGTGAGAATGATGAAGGACATGGTCCACGAAACCTCACCCTGACTTCTGGCTACTCCCAGAACAACAGCAGTAATACAACTCCTCTGAAAAGTTTCTATTGCTTAATCATGCCTTAAAACTACAGCTATTATATTTAGTTACATCAGTGCTCCCCAAGGTTTTTGGCACCAGGGACCAGTTTCATGGAAAACAATGTTTCCATGGACTCGGGTAGGGGAGATGGTTTCAGGATGATTCAAGTGCATTATGTTTGTTGTGCAGTCAAACCTCTCTGCTAATGATAATCTGTGTTTGCAGCTGCTTCCCAGCACTAGCATCACCACCTCAGATCATCAGGCATTGGCTTGTCATAAAGAGGAGCATGCAACCTAGATCCCTTGTATGCACAGTTTATAGTTGAGTTCCCGCTGCTATGAGAATCTAATTCTGCTGCTGATCTGACAGAAGGCAGAGCTTAGTGTTGATGTGAGTGATGAGGAGTGGCCGTAAATACAGATAAAGCTCACCTCCCCCTCATCTCCTGCCGTGCAGCCCAGTTCCTAACAGGTCACATACTGATATCAGTTTGTGTCTGCTCCATGTGGTCTCTTCCTTCTCAGGCAAGATTTTCTTCCTTCTTTTGCAGTACTGTGCTCAAAGAGCTGAAAAGCTGAAGCTACAAGGCATCTTGAAGCTTAGGCTCAGAATAAACACAGTATCACCTCCACCACATTTTATTAGTCACAACAATAACAAAACCAGCCCAAATCAACAGTTGGAAAAATGGATTCTACCTGTTGATGGAGAGGAACAAGAAAGTTGCGCAGTGCAGAAGCATGAGTACATAGATCAGAGGAATTTTTGTGGCCATCTTTCAAACAATCACTTCTATCAATACTTATTATTTTAATTATTTCTGTGAAAAGGAAACACACAAAAACAAAACAAAAATATGCTTCTCTCCTTGCTCGGTTATCTCTTCTGCAATGGATGCTATATGGAGCAATTTCCATTCCTGTCTCATCTTTTCTCCTATGGAAATGATACTTGAAATATGAGAACCATGATGGTACTTGTGTTACTTAATATGGATAGCTGTACAACAGCATTGTACATATACTCTTCTACTTATATTCATAACAATCATTGCTATAAGGTAGAACCTATTCTTCAAGTACTGCAGTATTTACTTTGTTTTGGGTCATCTTCTGTTTGAACGATATGCTATTTGTCTTAGGAAATACATTTTCAAGTGTTTTTGTGTGTTGTGCTGTTGTTTGTTGAAATTGATATTTTTTTTAACTATTATGTTGCATTCTACTTCTGAATCACAAGGACTGGATGAGTAGCTCACAAATGGATCATTGCTGCATAAAAGCAATGATAAAAATTGTGGCATAAATACAACTCTGTAAAACATCATAAACATAAAAAAGAAATAATTTCAGGACAAATAAAAAATATGAATTTATATGTGCATTGACAAGTGATATATAAATATAAGGATTTCTCATAAGCAGCAAAACAAAAAATATTCAGAAAAGAGCCAAGAACATGAGAAGAAATGGATTTTATTGAATTCATGATCAATTTGCACCTATTCACCATTATGTGCTCTGTTATTTAACTTCACCAAATTGCATATTGATATCATTGATACATTGATCTCTTTATTAAAATGCACTGTCCTTTGTGCTAAACCAATTGTTTTTATATTCTTCCATAAGAAGTTCAAAACATGATTTACAAAACAAAGTTGTTTATATTTTCCCCAAGTATAGAATAAAGAGAACAGAATCATTCAAGCATCATTCAAATCAACACTTTTCCCAACAATAACAAGTACAAGGCACTACATTTTCTAGAAGTTTGTAAAGTCAGCCACTAAGTTAACACAAATATTATGCTCAGGGAGAAATCAAAGGGAGATATTGACAAAAATTGTTCTATTAAATGACACTGCTGGAAGCAGCATAATATCAGTGATAAAAAACACTGCAGAGCAGGTGCTATCCACATATGTGGAAACATGGTTTTTATTCCAAAGGTAAACAAAGCCAATTTGCACCATAATGTATAGATTATAAGCCATCATTTGGCTTATGTGACTAACTTAACTGAGGGAAAATTTTTGACCTTTTTTCCTATATATCACTAATAATAAATGTGGTAGCAAACTGCATATATACGTATATATAAATGATTATTTATGAGTTGTGATATGAGCTTGAAAGGAGCTGAGCTATATGCTGATGGGGCATCAGCTATACACAAAGGAAAAATTTAAAATATTTATTAAAATATTTAACACATGGTATGGCATAGGTGGCACCCTGTCAGAACAAAAAGGGATCCTAAACCACCTAAATGGAGGTACCAATGCATACTATCTTATTTCATCCATAGCAATAGATAAAAAATAAATGAAATAACTTCATAGTCTTTTTTTTGGTTCAAAACTCTTGACTACTGATTCTCAAACTGAACTTGATCAAGAAGGATTTCAGCAATCTCTCTTATGAACTTGAGTTTCTATAGATGCTAATGTAAGTAAAGCATTTAACCTGTGGGCTGAAAGATATTAATAATTCTTTAGCTTTCATGACACACATTTCTTCTGACATTTCTGAAATATTTTGCTGGTAGACACTTTCCTGAGCAATTTCCTTGCCTTTTTTTTCCTATTTCCCTTTCTTATTACTCTGAAAATTGGCCTTTCTCAAACTAATCATAGCAAAGTTGCCTAGGGTTGTGCACCTTGATCTGGGTCTCTGGCCTACAAAGAGTGCATTTATTCTGGATTTTTCTAGAAACTTCTACTCAGCATCCCAAGCACTCTTAGTTTTTCTCTTATGAGCCAATATAGAATGTGTTCTTTCCTCCAGTTACATGAATGCAACACATATCTTAACAGCACAACTGGATTTCTTTCTTGATACAGCTTTCCTTCCTTACTTAGGTCCTCACTGAATTCTTACTTCCCTGGATTCTAATACCTGATGAAGTAGAACCACACAATATGTACTTTGTTACATATTTCTTTCCTTTAGTGTAGTTTTAGTTTCCTCTCAAACAAGATCGAACACATCATAAGGAGTTATATATGCCTCACACTTTGTTGAGAATTGCTCGGGTTACACTATTCTGAAACAGCTGCCTACAACCAAGGCATTTTAAATCTAATAAGAAATTGCTTTATTGATTTCTTTTTCAGATAGTTTCTTAGTGTATAAAAACGCTACTAATATTTTTATGTCAATTTTGTATTCTGCAAATCTACTGAATTTGTTTATATTAACTGTTTTGGTGGAATCTTTAGTTATATATATATATATTATAATATGTCATATGCAAACACTGACAGTTTGACATCTTCTTTTCCTATTTGGATGCCATTTCTTTCTTTTCTTGCATAATTGCTCCATTTATGATCTCTACACTACATTGAATACAAATGCAAAAAGTAGGGCATCCTTATCTTGTTCCTGATCTTAGTAGAAAAG
Organism: Varecia variegata; assembly: GCA_028533085.1. NCBI lineage: Eukaryota > Metazoa > Chordata > Mammalia > Primates > Lemuridae > Varecia > Varecia variegata. The sequence continues at coordinate 58,473,534 of CM052445.1, read as the reverse complement.
CTTTCAACTTTTCACCATTGAGTATGATGTTAATTCTGGGCTTGCCATATGTGGCATTTAATAGGTTTAGATACATTTCTTGTACATATAATTTGCTGAAAGTTTTTTTTTATCATGAAGTCATGTTAAATTTTGTCAAATGCTTTTTCCACATCTACAAAGATAATTATAAATTTTATATTCTCCATTATTTCAATGTGATTTGCATATGTTGAACCATCCAGAAAAATCTTATTTAAAATAGCATAAAAATAGAATAAAATACTTAGGAATAAATTTAACAAGGAGGCAAAAGATCTATACGTTGAAAACTATAAAACATAGATAAAAGAAATTGAATGCAAAAATAAATTGAACAATATATCACGTTCATGGACTGGAAAAGTTAATATTGTTATAATATTCATACTACCCAAAGCTATCTACAGATTCAATGTAATCATTATCAAAATCTCAATGGCGTTTTCCACAGAAATAGAAAAACAATCCTAAAATTTGTATGAATAACCAGAGTAGCCAAAGCAACATTGACCAAAAAGAACCAAGCTGGAGCTATAGAACTACCTGATTACAAAATTATAGTAATAAAAATAGCATTGACTAGAATAAAAGTGATATGTGTGTAAACGGGACAGAAGAGAAACCCTAGAAATATATCCACACATTTACGTTCAATTGATCTTTGACAAAATTACCAAAAACACACGAGAAGATGACAGTCTCTACAACAGATGGTGTTGTAAAAACCGTACATCCACATGCAGAAGAATAATATTGGACCCCTATCTTACACTGTATGCAAAAAAACCAATTCAAAGCGTATTAAAGACGTAAACATAAGACCTGACAGTATAAAACTACTAGAAGAAAACATAGGAAAAAATCTTCTTTAATATACAAATATTTTTATTTTATTTTATTTATTTATTTGGAGACAAGGTCTCTCTCTATCACTGGAGTGTAGTAGCATGATCATAACTCACAGCAGCGTTGAACTCTTGGGCTCCAGCAACCCTCCCATTTCAGCTTTCCAACTAGTTGAGAGTGTCACTATGCTCAGCCTGAAAAAAGTTTCTTGACATTGGTCTAGGTAGTGATTGGCTACGACCCCCAAAGCACAGGCAACAAAAGTAACAATAGATAAGCAGGATTGCATTAAACTAAAAAGCTTTGGCACAATAAAGGTAATAAGCAACAGAGTAAAGAAACAACCTACAGAATGGTAGAAAATATTTGCAAGCCATACATCTGATAAGGGGTTAATATCTAAATTATATAAGAAACTCAAACAGCTCAATAGCAAGAGAACAAATAATCTACTAAAAAATAGGCAAAGGACTTGAATAGATAGCTCTTAAAACAAAATATATAAATGGTAAACAGATACATTAAATAATGTTCAATATCATTAATTATAAGAAAAATACAAATTAAAACCTCAATGAGGTATCACTTTGTGCCTATTAGAATGGCTATGATCAAACAGACAAAGATAACAAATGTTGACGAGGTTGTGGAGAAAGGGAAACCCTTGTACACTGTTGGTGGGAATGTAAATTAATATAGCCATTATGGAAAGAAGTGTGAAAGTTCCTCTAAAGTTCCAAACAGAACCACTCTTTGATCCAGCAACACTTCTGGTTATATATCCAAAGCAAATAAAATCAGTGTGTTGAAGACTTATCTACAATCCCATGCTCATTGTAGCATTACTCATAATAGCCAAGATATAAAATCAATCTAAGTGTCCATTAACAGATGAATGGATAACGAAAATGTAGAATACACACACATAAACACACACACACACACACGTGCGCGCACGCACATAATGAAATACTATTCAGCCATAAAAAGAAGGACATCCTGTCATTTGATACAAGATGGGCAAACCTGGAGTACATTAGCTAAGTAAAATAAGTTAGGCAAAGAAAGACAAATATTGCATGATTTCACTTATATGTGGCATCTAAAAAAGTCAAACTCATAAAAGCAGAGAGTAGAATGGTGATTGCTAGAGGATGGCTGAGTGGAGAATGAGAAAATGTTGTTGAAAGGGAACAATGTTTCAGTGAGACAGGGTGAAGAAGTTCTGGAGATCTGTTGTACAGTATGGTTACTATAGTTAATAGTAATGTATTGTTACCTTAAAAATTACTAAGAGAGTAGATGGGAAATGTTCTTCCCACAAAAAAAGATAATTGTGTGATGATGGATATATTAATTAGATTGATTGTGACAGGCATTTCATAATATATACATATATTAAAACATCATTGTGTACCATACATATATACAATATGTATTTTTTTATTTTACCTCAATAAAGGAAAAAAAAAAGAAATGAACAGACAACCTATAGAAAAGGAAATACAATTACCTTATAAACAAATTTTTAGGATTCAATTTTAGAAAGAATCAACTCTAGTATTTAAGCACAAAATAAAACAATGAGAGTCTGAAAAAATATCTAGTTAGGGACTTATAGCAGGAACAAAAAAGTATATAGAATATTATTGAATCCTAATTTAGTGGGACAGGGTTTAATTTTTTTGGCTTGCAGAGAAAGTAAATGAGGACTGGTATAGCCAGTAGGGTATCCCTCAAGGCTAACCTCATGCTTTATGCAAATCTTAAGGATTTATAAGATTTGCATAGGAAGAGCACTAGGACATAAGGGGAGACAATCACCAGGAATAAAATGCTGGGGCAGAAATGAGCATGGAGAGTTTTGAAACAGTTATGGGAAGTTTGGAGAATTTAGTCATAGAATGCCACTTCCTGTAATGGAATCATCTTTAAACAAAGAATGGTCTGAATATGTAAGTGCATAATTATTAGCACTGAGGGATTTAAGTTAATGAGAAAGTATTTGGCTATAAGAAAAGGGTAAAGTGGTCTTGTTGCTAGAGTTTCCAGGGGCAATTATAGTTTCTGCTCCACAGAGTTGTTTGTAATTGCCTGTGAATAATGTAATGAATGTGTTGATTTGTGTGGGTGGGTTTATGAAACATGATTGGACTCTATAGTGACTTTTCGTGTGATAGTTCCTCTGAATGATTTTTATTATAAAATTATGAATGAATTGTTACCAAGAAAACTATGAAGATTCTATTGTTCTGATAATCTTTTAGAAGACACAATTAATGTTGTAACTGGTAAGCATACTCTTTAATCTACTTTGAAACACTATTACTAAGGTCTAGGCAATTGCTCTTCTGAAAAAGGTATGTGAAAGCAGCAAACAAAGGTGATTGCGTCTGTTTTTTTTAAAAAAATTATCTTAAAGGTGCTTAATTATGAAGAAAATGATGTATTTAAGTATGTTAGATAGAAAAAAAGTTTGTTATAAAATACTTCACTTATTTTTCTCTGATTTTGTGTTTTACAATAAGAATTATTCTTTCATTATTGTGTGTTGGGGCTCAGAAAATGATACCCTAAAATGTGGCTCTTTAACAGGTTAAACTAAAAAAGCAGCCTCAAAGGCTTTCTGATCTCTTCTCCCCCACCCCCACATCCCTTTTTCTCACCCTCTGTCTCTCTCAAAGTACAGGATGAGGTTTTTCTCCAATATTCGTTAATCTGCATGAGGACTAGCCCACCGAAGAAAACATAACTGCCTTCCATCACCTTTTCGAAATCTCATTATCAATCTCAGAGAAGATTGAGCAATGCAACTATACACCTGGACAGACTTTTTCACCCAGTAATGTCTGCCTCTTGGGCTTATTCAAATTCCAAAGAGAATCATTTACAAGTCAATTTCTATTTCCCAGGGTTCATTTATGCTCCTTAATAATCATTTACTCTTCAATAGAATTGCCCACATTTTTCCCATCTCCCCTCTCCCTTATGAAAAAGAGTATATGGTCATCTATACCCCATTGGGTTATTGGGATATCATTCTCTTGTCATTCTCTTGTGTTATGCTTTTAAATAAATCTGTATACCTGTTCTTCTAGTATTCTGTACACTGCTGGTTCATTTTCAGCAAACCATCAGAGGGTGAGGGAAAAGCTTTCCCTTGGCCACTACATATGTTCATAAATTTATTTGAAATTACAATAAAAAAGCTCACCTAAAAATCTTGAATATAATCTTATCTAAAAACATTGAATATGTAAATAAAACTGAAGTAGTTATCAAATACTCTAGGGGACATCTGGCAAGACATGGAGACATTTCTCATTGCCATAATTGGGGGTGGGGAGTGTTGCCTGCATCTACAGCTAGAGACCAGGGACACTGTAGAACATTCTCAGACCCCAGGACCACCAATTTACAACAAAGAATCATCCATCCAGTCCTGAATGTCAACAGTGCCAAGACTGAGATTCCCCCTTCCCCAAACTAAAGACAGAATTGTGCATTTATCAGAAAAATAAGTTTACACAACTAATGGAGTAAAAGAATAGACAAAAGTAATTTTTTACCAAAAAATTTTTAAATACAGTAAAACAAGTCACTATGGAAATAAAAATAAATATAATACAAAATCAAGATGCAGAGTTTACAGGAATGAAAAGATACTTCGGCCATTATAGTGACATTTTCGCACACTAAAAACATTCTTGAAGAGAGATCTAAAAGCCTGCTCCAAATGCTAATGTATTCTAACTATGGCTCTGATAAGCAGCATGCCTTTGCGTTCCAATTCACTAATGAAAGGACACACACAGAACAAGGTTACAGGTGACTTGGGCAGGGTCATTGAGTGAATTTATAACAGAGCCAAAAACAGATTTTAAGGATCTTATTTTCTATTATGATCAAATAATGTTACCTCTCAGATATTTTTAATGCAGTTAGTCATGATTGAATTTATTTCTGAAAATAAAATTTCACTATTTTATAAATATAAATATGCAACAAGGCATTGGGATATGTCACATTTGTTTATCATTTAATGATTTGATTTTTTGCTTAAGGAAAATGAGCTTATTAGTATCCACAAATTCCAATTACAGAGAATTTCCAAATTGGTGGCCTGCAGGGGATGTAAAGTTAATTAATCCTTAATTCACTCAAAATAATGACTATCTTTCCATATGTATAATTGCAGAAATAGAATATGGGCTATTTGGTCTAGATGTGCAATGATAATAAGTGATCCCTTCACATAATGGAAAAAAAAGTCTCATTGGAAATATATAATCAAAGAATTATGGAAAAATAATCCCTATAGACTTGGAGGAGACATAATCTATCATAAAATGTAGTTACATACTGATAAATTAGTTTCTATTCACAAACACATACATGGAGATTTTTTTATCCTTGGAGAGATTTTTAAACAATTTATGACAATAAATAATTATTGGACATCTATTAAAGGTCAAAATCTGTGAAACTGGTACCTGTGATCTGAGATACCAAAATAGACACTCCTTGATCAATTAAGATGGACCCTAAAATTAAGGAAACAATATTTACCTGTCGGTACAGGATTCAAGGCCCAGCAGGCATGGCTAATTTCTAAATTCCTGTGGCTACAAGAAAAAACACACTCTTGCTAAACTTTCTAACAATAGGAGCTATGGGGCAAATAATCTTAACCCTGATTTACAACCCAGACTACTATAACTCTGACTGGACAGAGGACCTGCCTTACATTCTTCTCTGACAAGCAACTGCAGAGGTTAAGCCAGTTTCAGCCAGCTTAGAGACGGTGAGCACGCACTATCTTTTTGCCCTATAGTTCACCTTTTGGGGTAAAGAGCCAAACCACATTTCAATTCTAAAACCTCATGTCCAAGGGATGTTACATGTATGTTACATGCATGTTTACCCATTACACATATGCTCAGCTCCTTTCATAAAAATGTACAGCTTTCCCCAAACCTGCTGAATATTGGTGACTCTATTTTGTAATCCCAACCCTGTGAGGCATAAAAACTCAATTTGGTCCTTCTCTCCTCAGAGAGAGCACCTTAAATCCACACCAGACATTATCTCTTCCCAATTGGTAAACTGTTATCACCAATAAAGCTCTCCTTTCTAACATTTAGCCATGTTAATGGTCTTCTGGATGACATACCACACATATAAAATAAATCTATGACTTGCTTTATCTTTTGAGGAGTTTATAATCTTATTGACCTCTTCATATTTATTCAAATAGTTTTTCATGTGAATTAATACATAGTTATAAAGGTAGATACAAGTATGTTCCCAAAGAAATCAGCCTTTTTGTGGAATTAATAGAAAGAATGCAAGAAGGAAAAAAAATAATATGTAGAGGAAAGAATGAATGATAGGCAAAACTAATTTTATATTATTATTTCAATTCTTTCTCTTTGACATTCTACCTATTTCTTATTTAGCACACACATTATATTCTAATTTGCTATAATTATTTGTGAAAGTGGCATTTACTATTTTTTAGTCATTAAGTATTTTAGTTATCTTTTCAAAATTTCACATTACTACCATTTGGGTATTATTAGAACATGGAGGAAGAGACTAAAACTCTGTGAAGTTATAATTTATCCAGGCGTTAGGTAGATATCAAGGATTCTGGGTCTCCGAGGAACAAAAGTGGGTGCCTTGCCTTGGTGCAATTGCCCCACCTGGAAAGAAAGACAAGGATGGGCCCCAGACCCCCATCTTGGTCCTGTCCCACCCACCTTAATCCTGTCCCAAGTGACTGCCATACCTGGGGAGAAGAGAATACCCTACAAATCTGCCAATCAGAACTTAGCGTGC
>CM052445.1:58371570-58456411 GCA_028533085.1 Varecia variegata | reverse complement strand
ATAATGCAAATAATCTCAGTTGACTTAAATTCTTAAATTTCATTTTAAATAAAAATGTAACTGTTTATGGTACACTCTTTTAAAGAGCAGTGGTAAAAGCCAAGGTAGAGGAAAATATGAAGAAAGTAAGGTGATTCAGGCCACCTGGGATGAACTTAAAAAGACTGAGATTTGACTGGATGTGTAACATAAGTATAGCTATTGTAGACACTGAAGGAGGAAACGGTCTTGGGGGAAATGGCTAAAGAAACCTAAGTCACATGTTTACTTCTTAATGTAGCAGCAGGAGCAGCAGCAATTTCTCCCTCATTGGCATACTCCAATGCATTATTACCTGAATAAATAATTAAGAAACTGAAGACAGATCTTTTTGCAGAAAGCAGAGTTTGTGCACAGGGAAAGAGCACATTGATTACAATGAAAATGGGTGTAACATCTTGGGGAGAAAGAAGCCCAGAAGAAAGAAAATACTGTAAGAAAGACATTACCAAGAGAGACATATATCCCTTTAGTATAAACCAAAGAAAGTGAAATTGCAGGAAATAAAAGTATATGGAGTAGATATTTCTCCAGATAGAAAGAAAAATGAATGAACAATAAATTCAGGCAAAGGGAAAATTAGATCATAAGACTTGGCCATCTGGACAGAAAACTCCCTGTGAAATGATAATAGAGGTGGAAGAACCACAGGGGTCTAGAGGATCTAGATTTACTTCAGAATATCCTGTCACAGAGCAGAAAATGTGAAGGAAGGAGGGTGATACCTCCACATTCTCTAGCAGCTCCCAACATGAGCTTATGCCCTCAGATACTCTTTTCTACTTGCTGTCTTGTTACCATTATCTAATGTCTCTGGCTCACTTGCTTTTATCCCTTCAAAATTGTATTCCCTGGATCACTGTCTCATTCTTCATTATTACTCTTACCACAATTTTGGATGATTGTAAAATCCACGTAGATAATCCTTCTAATATCTCCCCCTTAGTACCTTAATGACTTCCCTATTTCACCCTTGCTTTGTTCCAGAAAACCATCATTTCTTGCAAGTGTTATGGAAATAGCATCCTGTGTCTTTCCTCACTGCTTTGCAATTCTTTGTTCATGTACCTTCTTAGTGAGTCAATAACATATCACATACACCAACACTTAGGACCCATTCCCCCTCCTTTATTTATTTTCTCCATAGCACTTGCACAATCTGTTTACTTTTTGTTTGTCTCTCATTAAGATAATTTAAATTATATGAAGGCAGAGATGTGTTTATTTTCTGACTGTGCAGTTATCATCTAAAACATATCTGGCACATAGTCAGAACTTACTAAATGTATTTTTAAAACGTGTATCATTGTTACTATTAAATTAACAATTTATCAATAATACACGATTAGCTTTTTTTTTTTAAGCTGTTGTTATTTGCAAAAAGCAAAAAGAAAAAACAAGAGAAAGCAAAAACAGATATTTGTTTCAGCCAAAGTAAATCTGAGTATTAGCCCTACCATTTACAGACTTTGAAAGCTGCTTATGTTCTCTGATTCCTGATCTGGAAAACGGTTCTAATTATATCTTATTCATCAGATTATTATGATAAACTAAAGTTTGAAAACTATTTATCACAACTACACATCTAAACTTCATGATTTAGAAATTATGATTTATCACCTACTCTCACCTAATAGGTAGAGAGTATCCAGTACAGAGAAATCATGACAGATGGTCAAGTATATGAATGCTGATATTATATTACATAAACATTTAAATTGATTCCATGCTCTTAGAAAAAGAGAGCAAGTTAGAATGGAAGATTGAAGACAAGTGAAAGAACAGGGAGAAAGAAAGAGAAATATTAATGTAAACAGTTTGGCTGATTCGGTGAAATATTTACCTGGATGTGCTTATGACCTGAGTTACCCTGAGATGGGAGGTGTGACTCCACGAGCCCTTCTGTCACACTCAATTACTGCTTGACTCTCATAGGTGACCAGCTGGCAGGGCCAAACAGGATTCTACTTTTAGAAATAGACATTTTGGGGTCATGTGGGCCATAAATACAAGCCACTATTAAATCAGATGCTTATCCAAAAAAATAATGATCTGCCCCTCCCTGGGATAAAAAGACAAAACGTAACAAAACAAAACAACAAAAACAAATTGTTTTGTGAGGCCACTTCCTGTGGGTTTATCCACATTCCTAATATATATGTTTATTGTATAAATATTAATATATACATATAAATAATATGGCCTCATGTGACTTGACTTTAGGAAAGTGCCTAAATGGACCATAGACAAAAAAAAAGGCTCCTCAAATGTCAACTCACAAAGTAGAAATTAAAAAGTAATTTCCATTCTGTTTCTCCAAGAGCTTTGTATTTATTGTTTCCATGTTTCAGTATCTCTGTGTATCACATTTATAGTTTGGTATCCCATATATGAAATTATGCAAAAACAATATCAATCAAACAATATCTAGACAGTGGTTTTATCCTGTTCTCAGTGACGATAAATGAGAACCACTTCCTATTTGCGACTGTTCTGATATCTCTTTGAGCCCCGTGAAATATTTAGACATGAAATAGGAAGACAGAGTTGCTACCTCCTGCTCCACCTAACAGTGAAGTTAGAGGTATGACCAGACAGGAGCTGGGGTGAAGCCTGGGGCTCCCCTCCCCCGCAGCGCCCTCTGCTCCCATGGCCCAGGTGTTCCAGTGCTTCTGGAACAGGTAGAGCCACGGGCGATGTGAGCACAAGTAATCCTCACCTTTGAGCAGTGTCTGAGGGGGATTGGTCCCGGGCCAGGACATTGTAAGGATAATATGAAAGAATGGGCACAGCAAGGGAAGATGTGGCAATGCAGACACTGATTCTAAGAAGGTGTCTTTCCTAACTTAAAACAGAGAATTACAATGTTGCAAGCACTTCAACATATCTGATTTCTTAAACTTACTTACTCCTTGATCTACTGCAGATATTTGAAATCAAATACGATCAATACAAGGACAAGAAATGCCACAAAAAAAGCCAAACTGCTAAGTAAAGTGCTTTTAGATAGTACAAAATAATTATATTTTGAAAATCATGCAGTGACAAAGTGTACATAGAGTATACACACACAACACGCACACACACACAAGGCATAAGTAGGTGTGAGGAATCATACACGTTGAATTGCTTGCAATACTACAATCTTCTGTTTTAATTTTTTTCTTCCTGGGTAATGTTCTTCACTGTGTAGTATAACAAAATAATTTCTACAGGCTGGGACCAGCCATAGAATTCCATGGCTCTTCTTCAGGTAACTCGGAATATACTAAGATCATACCCAAGTTAAAAGACAGTGATCCCTCCACTGAGAAGATCCAACACAGCCCTCTGGTGATTACAGAAATAGTTTAACAACACTGCTGCCTCTCAGCCTCTCATAAAGCTAATTAATCTTCCAGCAATGTTAGAATCAAAGAGGAAGAAACATTTTTAAAATATTAAAAATATATTTTAATAAACTACAGCCATATTATCTTTCATGTTTGATATAAAAATAGATATGGCCCTTTCAGTTTTCATTAATAAAATATTCACAGTAGAAATCTTCATTATGATAAAAAAGGTCATTTTTGCTAATTGAGGTAAGACATTATAATTGCTAAAAAAAAAAAATTCTGTGCCAGTAAGATTAATGAAATTGCTCTCAAAAATGTGCATTGTACATCTGATTTCATAATTCAATGGAGTCTCACTATGAAATTGGCCTCAGGGTCCAGACCACAGGACAATGCTATAATTATGCCCTTCTGCTGCTTTCAATGATACAATTCTTTGAATTGACTTTGAGGTGAATCTGCCTTTACTAAATTCAGGCCCAGGAGAACTTTGTTTTGTTGAAACTTGAACACACTTGTATTTCATCTATGGTGGAAGTTTCCCCCTCCCCCCTTAAATATATGTGTTAAAGAAGTAGGTGGGAATGGAGAGGGGAAATAATACAATTAGGAGCTTTGGGCTTTCAAATCATGACTATTTTTTTTTTCTGGCCAATCAAAAGACATCTCAGTTTTAAGAAGACAGATTTCATTATCATTTAGTATCTTAACAAATTCTAAATCAATATTTAAAAAAGTGAGGCATTAGCATGCATTAAATTTGTTTCTTTATTACTTACTCCTAATAACTTCAGAGAACATATTAACACAATTTAAAAGCACAAGAGAGAAGGTTTAGAGACAACTAGATTGCAAATGATCATCTGTGTGAGTGGGTGAACCTGGTCTCTTGGATACTTGTCATTGATCTGTAATATGAACAAGGAGTATACAAGAGTTTTGATAAAAATATTTCATGACATGGAAGTCTTCCTGCTGAAAAAGTTGTCAGTAGTGCCAAAATCCTAGAATATTTTCTCATGGAAACTAGCAAAGCACCTAAAATAAAACAACTATACTAAAATTGCCAGCAAACCAAATATTTTTTTTCTTTATATTTTGCTAGTCATAATCTAAACACTGGACATATCTTTGAAAATTAAGATAATTTTGGATCATGATATGAATGTGCTTTATTAGACAATATCATATTCATTTTTCCTAATACACTATCACATCTCCAATTAAAAACAACTTCTTTAGGCTTGGTGAGTGTACATATATAGCTATTGATAATGAGTTTCTGCTTGTTAACACAAGTTTCAGAACTCTCTATGTATTTATATGAAAATTCATTTATCTTGGCTGCAGAAGTGCCTTTCAAAAATAAGTACTGTATTTCACATCAGTAAAATTTCCAAAGATCGCATAGCTCATGTGAGATCACAACTAGAAACAAACCAATATGTAGCCTACATTTCAAAGACATTTCCCTAGTATTTTTAGCATCAATAATGAACATAGTCTTCAATAAACAGTAAGGGATGATCTATTCTTGCTGTGCCATGTTTTTATAGTGCTCAAGTCACCAATATATGATTTTTCCCCCAAAAAGGTTAATATATTAGATAAAAGCAATTATATTATAGCATTACCTTTAATTTTAAACAAATAAAATAAATTTAATTCATTAATATGTATTAATTATATAATTCAGTTTAGTAATTAATAAATAGACCAGAAGATCTGAAGTTTAAAAATAGCTATAATACAGTACATTCATTTCTAAAGTGTTAACTTGAACACAACATCCCAATTCAGGTTGCTTTCACCACCACAGACACCATTATCATGATTATTAGAATTCTCATTGTTGTCATTGTCATTGCCATCATCATCAGTGATGAATCATCAACTGCATTCTGCCCAAACTATTCTGTTCAGGATTTTAAATTTTAAGTTATTTATTTTATCCCACTTCCTTTTCTTGAAAAAAAAAAATAAAAGTTTGTAGTTAGGATTTGAATACAGTGCACCATTTCTCTAAAGCATTTTCCAGAAATGCTTCTCTTGGCTAACATCCCATCCTTAGGTTGGTCCCTCACCCCCAGTGGTTTTCCTCCTTTCCTTTTTCAAAATTAGCACTGAATTTAAAATGGTGACTATATTTTGGAGTCAATTTGACATGAAAACCTGTCAAAGTACTATAGTGATGATCTGTATTATTATGTCTCCATTATGAATATCTACATCATATTAGCATGTTTTAATATGCTTATCATTTACTTTTTAATCATCTTTATGAGCCACAGTTTAAATGTTTAGTTTTTCACACTGAGTTTTATTTTGTGTGGTTTTCATTATTTAATTGTTTATATTTCCATTATTTTTTAAAATGTATTCTAGGTTTAGGAACAATATCCATACTCTTCAAACCCAAATTCTGAAACATATATTAATACATATTATAATAGTTATCCATTTGGCTCAAACACATATAAATCTAAAACAGCTTTCTCCATCCGGAACACTCAGTAAGCTGGAAACTGTATATGCATAAATAGATAGATTAATAGATTTCCAAGGCTTAGTTTAAACATGGTCTCTATTCCCAGAACTCTATGTACTTAACTTGCTGTGAAAATATGTTTGCCCTACCTTAATCTCCACTTAGCACCTCACACAACGTGACAGTTTCAGAGGATGATACTGGGATGGTAAGGTCCAAGGGGAATATCACATTCAGGCGGATCTCACAGCTCACTTCCCTTTGTCATTTTAAATTAGAATGTCAAACACCTTGTGCTGTATAACACTCACATTTGTGTCAGAAATAGTAAAAGGTAAACCTTTCCTTGCACTGCAGTTCATTTTGTTCTAAGTGTCAGAAAGAGAATTTTAGAGAGAACGATTATCACCTTTACATTTTACCAGTGCAAGCAGCACTAAGCAAAAATAACAAACCCTTTAAGGTGTGCACATGTCTCATTTGCTATTAAACATTAGCTGAAGTTTAGTTATAGTTCTGTGCATTCATCTCATGGTGCTGTCTGCTAATCTCAAGATCCACAGTGGGAAAACCACCCTTGGAAAGAAGACGATGTTTGTAAAGGAGGCTTAATGGTCATGTACACCCAAGTTTATTTGCAGAATAGTCACTTCTTTATTTGTTGGTGGAGCATTAACACCCCTTTTATCATCATGGAGAGACTTTACATATTAGTTCAAGCTGCTTCTGCCCATATTGTCTCCACCAGCCTCAATTGGCCACAGTTATTTTCAGCTTTGCCATAGGTTCTCTGGACTGCAAGCCTTCCTAATCCTTCTGGAAGTCCTGTCTCCTTTGTTCTTTACTGCTGTGGTCCCCAACCCCCAGTCCATGGACTGCTACAGGTTCATAGCCTGTTAGGAACCAGGCTTCACAGCAGGAAGTTAGTGGTGGGCAGTGAGTGAAGCTTCATCTGTATTTACAGCTGCTCCCCATCACTTGCATGACCACATAAGCTCCGCCTCCTGTCAGATCAGCAGCAGCATTAGATTCTCATAGGAGCACGAACCCTACCATAAACTGCACATGCGAGGGATCTAGGTTGTGCACTCCTTATGAGAATCTAATGCCTGATGATCTGAGGTGGAGCTGATGTGGTGATCCTAGTGTTGGGGAGCAGCTGTAAAGACAGGTTATCATTAGCAGAGAGGTTTGACTGCGCAATAAATGTAATGCACTTGAATGACCCTAAAACACCTCCAGTTCTGTGGAAAAATTGTCTTCCAAGAAACCAGTCAGTCTCTGATGCCAAAAAGGTTAGGGATCACTGCTTTACAGTGTCTGCCAACCTTTCTTCTTACTTCCAGATATCTTACACCTGGATCTATGTAGAAATTTCCCGCTACCTACATGTTCAAATATTACCAAATATATGGGAATTGCTTCAAAAAATCTGGGGGTGGGACATCCGTAGAGATTGCCATGATTTGATAACTACTGAAGTTGTCTGAAAGCTACATGGGGTTTGTTATCTGTTGTCTCTTCTTTTAAATACATATTTTTAATTAAAACATTTTTAAAAGTATCATCAGAATTTAATGTTACTTTTTTATAGTTTATATATGATCATTCCTAAAAAAAAAAAATCAAAGTATGACTACTGTCATCTATTTAATGGATTTTATTTCATTTTTTATCATCAGCTAAAAACTTGTTGAAGTACAAAATAAGGTAAAATAAGTGACTTTGCAGAGCCAGGTTGGTAGGCTTAAAATCCCAGCATAAAGACTTACCAACTATTGGGCAATGTACAAGTTATTTTTTTAATCTTTTTCTCATTTTCTTTGTATGAAAAAATTGGGGTGAATAATGGTACCTTAAGGAGGATTAACCTTAACACATGTAATAAATGTAGTAATGTCCTGTCACACTGCAAACGCTGCACACAGGTTGGCCATCACTATGGTTGGTTAATTCTTCAGCACAAATTTTGTGACAACTGGTAAATTTCTCCCATCTAAATTCAACATCTATGGATTTTTCCTCATGTTTTTGGTAGCAGAGATACAAATATGTTACAACAAATTCTAATGTATTAATGGGATACTTTTTCATTTGTTCTTTGTTACTTAGAAATGAAACTACTGATGATCTCTTTATTTGTAGAAAAATAAAACTATGGGAATTACTGTAGCATTTTGAATAATTTTAAAATATTTTGGTGGCATGCTAGGACTGAATTTTCTAAGAGTTGGTTTGACTCAAGTGAACTTTTTTACTATAACGCTGAGTTTTACTCTCTAACTGTAAACAAGAAGTTTTTCATATGTGGTTTCAAACGCTTATGTCGGCCCCAGCCACCCTATGCCCTCTGTTCTCCCTCTGCTATTCTGGCTCCCATCACAGCTCCCATCACAGGTCGGAGAGCACCTTGATCAGACACATGACTGTCAGCCCTCCTGGAATTCCACCTGAGCTTGACAAAGTCCAAACTGAGGAAGCTCTTTTCCCCAAAACATTTTTTAATCTCGGAGAGGCCCAATGGTACTGTGTTTTGTGTAGAGACGGGAAGCATAGTATTCTCCAGAACTCTGTGAATCCCAATGCCATCTGATCCTTTAAACAGCACTGCTCAACTCAGAGTTTCACAAGTAATCTGAAGTCAACAGTATCTTCAGATATTGAAGCTGGTCACCTGTGTACCAGGGTTCAATATCAATCTGAGTTGGATTGAGATGATATGTGTCACTCTGTTCCTTTTTGCATAATTATAATGTATATCTTCTCATCTTGAGAACTGATCACAAAAATTCTCTTCCAATCAATAATCAAAGTTTCTAATGTTTATTACATCATGCATGTGGCAGCCTCATGAAGCCACAGCCCATCAATTCTGATTCTATCTGTTTGTCTATCTATCTATCCAGCTAACTATCCATCTATGTAGATAGTGTGTAGAAAATTTTCCAGTAAACTCCTAAGGGTAAGCGTAAATCGAGATCTTATATAATTTAATGGCATACTGTGGGCTACAGAGAGCATATTCCTGTTACAATTTGATGATCTAAGTTTCCATTTTTCCATCTGTGGGGCATTTTTTAGCACTTCTAGCTCAGTCTCAATTGTGGAATTTCCTCTCCACACACTCTCTCTCTCTTGGAAATGCCAGGGTTTCTCTAAGTCTAGGACTCGAGGTGTTCCCAAAATGAAACAAAGTTTTAAAACTTTACTCCTTTCTTTCTTTTCTTTTAATATTAATTTCTATTATCTCTCTTTACTAGTTGGAGTTAATAAAAATGTTTTCAATTTAATAAAAGTGATTTTTCAATAAATGTTATTCTACTGAATAATCCATTGACTGAGAATGTTCAGACAGATGAGTGGAAGAAAGTTATTGATAGAGAAATAGGGGTAGGGTAGATAATTATCCCACTTTTATCTTCTTTATTTTAATACAAATATTATAAAATTATTATAATTGCCTCCTTCCTTTCAAAAAGCAGGTGGGAGTGAAAATGAAAAACTGACTGCTAGAGAAAATGGACAAGACCTTCTGATGCACCTGTAGTACATTATACCCAAAGGAAGAACATACAACTGCATATTCCCAAACTGTTTTAGCAGCTGCAGCAAAGTGTTTCACAGCTAGGAGAATAAACTCAGGCAACTATTAAATGAGTTTGCCTGCCTTTAAAATAATTCAAAGTCCAGCTATTGCTTCATGATTGAGAAATGAAGAATTAATGGCGATGGTGTTTCTTTCAACCGTTTTCATCAAGATGATGTGAAACAGATCTGTGCTTTGTGTTTCTCTATGTAGTTCTGCCAAAGTCAGGCAGCTGTGCCATAGATATGAAGTCAGATTTTTAGATATTGGTGCTGCAAGCTGGCAGCAGAGCATGGTGGGAATGCCGTGGTGTTTGTACGCAGAACAACCAGCTGTGTGATCTCTCGAGCAGGTCACTAAACTGATCCCAGCTTTGGTAGCTGTAATCACTTAATAAGAACAGGTAAATACGAACTTGGAAATACAATCAGGGGCAACATGGTAGGAAAAATAATTATGCTCAGAATCAGGCCAACTTAGATTGGTACTTATTCCCCACCTCTCATCCAACTCCATCACTAGCTGTATCACCTGATTTTTTGATGTTAGTAAGTGACCAAAGCTTTCTGAGAAATATCATTCTTATCTTTAAAGTAAGACTAATAATATCTACTTTATGGGTTGCAAAGATGAAATGGGGGAACACACAAAAGTACCTAGAAAAGTGGCAAGCATGCATAACAATTTCTGTGGGTCTATTTTTCTCATTGTAAAGACAGATATGTTAATTTTGTTGTGTAATAATCTCTTATTGTTTTTTGTGAGAAATTAGTACAAACTCAGTGGCTTAAAACACACACACACACACACACACACACACTTGTTATCTTATAATTCTGGAGATCAGAAGTGTGAAATGGGTCTCACTGGGCAAATCAGGGTATCAGCAGTCCTTCTGGAATCTCTGGGGAGAAGAATCAATTTCTTTGACATTTCCAGCTTCCAGGATTTTCCTATATGACTTACCTTGTGGCCACCACCTCTTCAACCCTGACATCTCTCTGGCTGTCCTTCTGCCTCCACATTTCACCTATAAGAAGCCTTGTCATGACAGTAACCCCACTGGAATAATCATGGATGACCTTCTCATGTCAAGGTCAAAAATTAGCAACCTTAATTCCATCTATGATATTAATTCTCCTTTATCCTGTAACCTGACATATTCACAGGTTTGGGCTTAACACATTAACTGCCATGTGAGTTATATTTAAGTCATGCTAGTTTTAAACCCGGAGCCTCATGAAGCATAAGTAACTCACACATCTCTTTACCTTGTGAGCTGCATGAACTATTTTTCAAGTTGCATATAACTCATACACAGAAAACAATAAGCAATAACAAGGTTTTCATTAAATTAGAAAAGATCATTTTGTTTTCAAAGTTTTTATTCTATTTTTGCAATAAAACACCGTGGCCCCAAGGAAAACATTTGTTTTTTTTCTAGTGTGGCAATCCATGTGTTAAGAACTTGGATATTTTTGTGGGATAATTATTCTGTGGACCACGTACTGGAAAAAGAGGAAAGTCTTCATGTGGAAGATGACTTTTGAGTTTCCATATGTAAGATCATTTTACAAGGTGGAGGAGGAAGGAAAACATAAGGCAACTACAAGGGGACGTATGATGAGGGATTGGGGACATATGATGAGGGCATGCCATGCCCTGGGAGTGGTTGAGATATGATATGATTAGTCAGAGTGCATAATACCTGGTGTCATTGAAAAGGATATTGTTGACAGATGGAGAATGGACCTTTAGGACAGGATAAAAGTGTTTCATGCAGCGAAATGAGATAATTAAGTGTGAGTTAAAGGGAGATGGAAGATAATTCTTAGCAACAATGTTAGGAACGAATTGCAATTGGAAGCACTTGGAACAGGTTTACACATTTGGAGTCAATTACGATCGACAGACCAAGGAGAACAGAATGATAGCACAGGAAGTGGAAATGCATATGTGTTGCAGAGATGGAATGGACATAACCTCTGAATTTTATTGGAAGCAAGAAATGGAAGGGAGAAAAAAATCTAGGACACAATTGATTTTTCTGTTTTTTCAGTTGTCGAATCCCTTAAAATGTATGATGTAAGATGGAATAAAGGAAGAGGAACACATTTGGAAGGTAGGAGAAAGAAAATTATAAAAAATTACTTGTGGATTTTGAAAAATTTTGAATCTAGTTAGATATGATATTACTATTAGTAATACTGTGGCAATATAAGTATACTTTTGGAAGTTTCTCTTTAATCATTTGATTCACTGTACCTTATTGTAGTCTTTTACTCAAATTAATTTCACTTTTTATGATGTCATCAGAAGGATCTGACACCCAAATCTGACTAGCCATTCCTCCCTTTAAATCCTTTTAAAGGTTCTGCAGGACGTGTATGGTTAAGTCCAAGCTGTCTAACCTGACATAAAAAGCCCTCTCTTGAGTTTTTTTTTTTTTTTCCCCCAGCATCATGGGCACCCTCCAGTGAAACAAAAAAGTTGCTTTCTGTCAATCAAGAAATGGGTAGACTGGGTATCCAAATTTTTCGACTTCTCCATGATTTTGGAATCTATAGGTAAAATGAAAAAAAAAATAAATAAATCAACTAAAGGGGTATGTCATCATGCTCCTTCTGCAGACAATTCTATGTATTCTGATTTGTTATGTCCTCTCATCCTTCTAAATGAGCATGATGAATGCATCCTCTAAAATAAATCACCAGATTGACTTTCGCAATGTGAAATGTAATAAGATAGCAGGATAACTATATATTTTTACTCAGTCTGTGATGAGATGTAATGTGCTTATGCTGAAAACTGAGCTTTGAATTGAATATCAGCAGCCTTGAAAAACCAAATGATTTTTATCTTCTCAGTGCCTTTATGCATGCATTGATCGGGTTACTTTGGTTTGGTTTAAAAAAAAAATATGAAGTTTGATGAGCCTGAAAGAATACTTGGAAATTATTTTTCTCCTTTTTTATTTTTTTCAATTTTTTTTCAAATAAAACATCCCTTAAGACCTAAAGACCTTGTAAAGCATTTCCCACTTACAAGAAAAAGAGAGAGAGAGAGAGGGAGAAATTGAAGAGCTTCACCCTGATAAGATCTCATCACCAGACAGGGCAGAAGTATGACAATATCTGATATGTAATTTTATCCTTCTTGACAGTTCTATGCAGTTTTGAAATGGAGATACATAGAGAAATTGAGCCAGTCTGATCAAAGATTTTAAAAATATTTCTTGGTAAGCTATTTAAACCCTTTTCTTCCCTGATGTTATTTTAGAAATATAGCTTAGTTTTAGATTTAATAAATGTATTTAGAAGAGTAAAATAATACATATTACAAACACTGAAACAAAGTGGTTTTTAAACATTTAACTCATGCTAATGGAAGTGTTTAGGGAATAGCTAATTAGCTAATTTATATGCATTTTAAAATGTATAAGTAGTTTATTAATTGATAAATTAATTCTTCAGAATGATTTTCCTGGCTTATATTTTGACCTGTATTTAGTATATTCATTTAATTGATCATTTAATATTTAATTACAATATACAGTAATGTAGAGTCATAATGAAATCACAATTTGCAGTTATCAGGAGAATAAATTTGCATATTGTGTTTGAATTGCTTTAAAATATGGTATCTATAATAAACTTGTAAAACATAATTATGTAAAATACATTAGCTAAAATATGACTAAGGGGATATTGAAATAACATCTTTTCTTTATTATCTTCCCAAAGTCTAATACCTCGAATATTAAAATAATACTAATTTTGAAATTCTAAAATCTAATATGTTTTAAGAGTGTAAATATCTGGCTTATTGTTTCCTTTGCATCAGATTAATTTATTTTCAGCATTTATCCACTTAAAAATCGGTGGCATCTTTGAAAAGTATGAGGTCTAGATGCACAATATCCAGCGATTAAATTGAAGAATGGGTGCCAATATCCCGTACAGAGTACAGCTGTACTGCAAAGTGCCCTTGTTTTATCAAAGATTCAGTTACTAAGAGGCAGCAGGGGACAGTGAAGTAACTTTCATAATTCAAATTTAAAGCATAAATACATTACTATTGCATTAGTTTTATAAGGCTGCCATAAAAAAGTAGTACAAACTTGGTGACTTAAACAAGAGAAGTTCCTTGTCTCAGTTCTGGAGACTAGAAGTTCAAGATCAAGAAGTCCGCAGGTTTGGCTCCTTCTGAGGCTCTGAAGGAGAATCTGTTCTAGGCCTCTCCTCCAACTTTTGGTGGTTGCAGCCGTTTTTGGTGTCCCTTGGTTTGGAGACGCATCACCTACATTTCTCCCTTCATCTCCACATGGCCTTCTCTGTGTGTGTGTCTATCTGTGCTTCCAAATTTCCCCTTTTTGTAAGGACACCAGTTTTATTGGATTAGGGACCACCATAATGATCATCAGCAAAGATTGTATTTCAAATAAGATCATATCTGAGACACTGGAAGTTAAGACATCTTTTGTGCAGACACAATTCAACCCATAGAACCTACCCTAAATTTTTTAGATACTTACATGAAGAAAAATTCCACAAATTTTGTATCTTTGAAAACATTGCTATTCCTGGAGTATAAAGAAAGGGCTTCGTTATTTGGTTCTTTGGGAACCTTTTTTCATTTTTTTGAGTAAACTTTAAGTTGTTTCTGTTTTAGAAACTCTGTATCCATACTCTACACAAAGCTTTAGTTAGACATTGGATATTAAAGTAACTAATTTTACTTCTATAATGTCATAATTTCCGGAGGAATTTTTTTTAAATTAAGGTTTAGCAAATCTGTCAGAAAAAGATTATATTTCTCAAGAAATAAATCCATCAAAATTATAATTCACTAATTACATTACAAAATATCAAAATTAAAAAATGAGAAGTTATTATTTGGGGATGTGATTATAAATGAATTGAGGTGATATCGTATATAGACAAGAGAACCAGGAAAACTGAATAAGCTGTCCCTAAACAAATGTCTCAGTTTCTCTAGATATTTCTGGGAGAAACACAATTAGATAAAAAAAAGGCGAATCAAGGCAAAGCAATATCACTATCAGCTGGGATTCTCTCAGGAATCCAATAATACTACAGACCATAAGAACAGCATAAAATACTATGAAAGATTACAGCAATTGGCTAAAACATGGGGAATTCCTATTTCTAACTGAAAGATAAACAAAACAATAAGCAAACAAATAAACAAACAAAAAAATGCTCCTCTTACATCTTGAAGACACTTATTCAGGATAAGAGCCCTTATTTAAAACTCTGAGTCCTTAAAAGGGTTGGTATGTGAAAGCCTCTTTATATAACATAGAGAGAGGATATTTGGAGGGCTGCATTCTGGCAAAAGATCCTTTCTAATATATAAACAAAGACCCCAAATTGACATTGAAAGGGTGGCTACAATGAAAGAAAAATCAGAACATTACTCTGGATAGTAATATGACATATTCATTTCGTAAAAAGAAGGATGAAATTAGGGAAATATTTTCTTCCTTTTAATTGGTGGGAACTTAACAATTATCTGTGAGAGGGGCTGTGTCTGTGTGTATTCTAGCATGGCAAATTATATTGACTGATTAGGGAAGCCATACAGGGATGTTACTGGTTTACCCTTGCTGGAAGAATGAAAGGGAAGCTTCCTGTGTATGTTTCTGTGAGAGTTGGAGTATTTATTCCCCAACCTGCCCTCCCTGATCACACACACACTCTGTTTGCCCATCAGTGATTTATTGTTTGTCATGCTGAAGTCTCTTTAGCAACCTCACCAGACAACATGTGCCGAAGTTACAGCCTTGAGAAATGTAGAC
The DNA here is from genome assembly GCA_028533085.1 of Varecia variegata. Lineage (NCBI taxonomy): Eukaryota > Metazoa > Chordata > Mammalia > Primates > Lemuridae > Varecia > Varecia variegata. Next base: position 58,441,139 of record CM052445.1, on the reverse strand, counting down.
TGGAGAGCCCAAGATGGAGCCCGGGAGCAGACGAAACCCTCTGGGGAAAAGGTGTCTTTTTTCTTTCTGATAGGTGAAGATTTCTGAAAAGAAAGTTAGAGAATGGTTAAGTCTTTGCACTGAGGTAGTGACCTAATAGTTCTCTAGAGCAGTTAGGTGCAAAATTCCCCAAGCTGATTTTTTTTTAGAGGATTATGTATATTATTTAAAAGTATAAAGGCAATTAATTGAAGAATCAAACACAATAATGTAACTAACAAAACTCAGAAGAGGGAGAGATGGTTGGATTTTTTTTTTATATTGTCTCCAGTCTTTTAATTCTTGATTACAGTCAATTTTGATTCTATATCCAGCTCAACTCATAAGACACTGGATTTGACATGTAGATTTCCTTGAATCAAACTGCTTGTGTCCTGGGCACACACTCCTTCCTCTATGGTCAGGTGTCCTGATAGCCATGGCTTGGCACCCAATCCTCTTTCTTTTTTTTTTTTTTTTAATTTCAGAATATTTGGGGGGTACAAATGTTTAGTGTTTAGGTTACATATATTGCCTTTTCCCCACCCAAGTCAGAGCTACAAGTGTGTCCATCTTGCTGACAGTGTGCACTGCACCCATTAGGTGTGGATATACCCATCCCCTTCCGGCCCCACCTGTCTGACACCCGATGAGTGTTACTTCCATATGTGCACATAAGTGTTAATGAACTAGTCCCCACACTGATTTAAGAGGTTAACTTTTAAGGTGTGTTCCCTCTTACCTTCTGGAAAGATCACATTTAAAATACAGTTTTTATAGAGTGATGTGCCTCCCGGAGGTTTAATATGCATCATTACATTTTACCTCAAAATCACCATGACAGAAAATCACTGAGATGGTTAATTTTACGTGTCAACTTGACTAAGCGAAGGGATGCCCAGATAGCTGGAAAAACATTACTGAGTTTGTGAGTGTGTTTCTGGAAGAGATTAGCATTTGAATCAGCAGACTAAATAAAGAAGATCCACTCTCACCAATGTGAGTGTGCCCCACTCAATCAGTTGGGGATCTAAATACAACAAAAAGATGAAGGAAGAGTGCATTTTCTCTTTCATGGTGAGCTGGGACATTCATTTTATCCTGCACTCAGGCATCAAAATTTCTGGTTCGTAGCCCTTTGGAGTCAGATTTAACTACACAACTGGTTTTCCTGTTTTTCCAGTTTGCAGATGGCAGATGGTGAGACTCCTTTGCCTTCATAATTATTTGAGCTAATTCCCATAATAAATCTCTCTCTTATTCTCCTGCTCTTTTTATGCATATACATATTATATATGTATTTGTATATATAATATATTTATATAATATATATTCATTCTATTGGTTCTGTTTCTCTGGAAAACCATGGAAATCCTGAGAATAGTTCAATATTCCCCCCTCCTCCACCCTACTCACACATTGTGCACCTTGGAAGCACCTAATTAGTTGCCCTTAGAATGCAAGTCATTGTAGAATTACTCCTTCAGAAAAGTAAGTTTCAAACAGTTCATCAAGACAGCCTCCCATAGGGTGCTGAGCAAGCTAGAGAGATTTTTAGAGAAGGAGGGTAATAAGTTCTGAGGGATTTGAACATTCAACAGTGAAATTAATTTCCTAGATATCTGGTGTGACTCACTGAGGAGGGAAGGAGGATTGTGCTGCTAGGTCTCTAAGAGACAAATCTTTGGAACTAGTTGGAATTTGGTCAACATCATTGGCTTTGTCTCCTTAGAGATGGGGAAGGACCACTGAACCTCAAAAACAATACACAAGAAATGCAAGCTTCAAATCCCAAGAAGGGACTGTCCTGAAGGAGACTCAAATCTGAGGAGTCAGGATTGAACTCATCCAGGAGCCACAGAAAAAGGTGCAGGTCAGGAGCCCCCAGAATGTCAGGAGACTGACTCAAATGCAGCTGCATGAATCCTAGGGAAGGAAAGGGAACATTCCGGGTGATCATGCTTGAGCTCTTTGCTAATAAGGCAGGTAGTGTCTCAGATAAGTAAATATTAATAGTGAATTCTTAGTCTTACATAAATTAATATTTTGTTGCACAAACCAAGAAGATATACCTGCATACAATAAAACTTCATATTCTTTAAGACTTGATTAGGAATTGTCCACAAAACCAAATTTCAGAAGAAGCGGAGAGGAAAATAAAATATTTTAAATAAAGCAGGACACCATGTTTCCTTTCCCTCCCACTCTTCAGCACACATCCTGAAAGCTGTGTACATAGGTTCCACTTACATGCCAGAATATTCTCAAGGTCCACCTAGTGATAAGGAAGCTGAGAAATGCAAACATAATTCCAGTTTCCATGTGCTCAGGTTGTATATAGATCTATCAAAATAAAGAGAGACTTGAAACTGGGGGACAGCCAGAAATCCATCCCAAGTTCAAAAACTAAGATGTGTTTGTAAAGACAACACCCAAACAGAGCCTTTAATGTGATTTGCAAATGTTGCAACATCCATTAGCAGCAAGTTTCTAGGCATGCCAGGGCCTAACCAGGGGCTCTATCTTTAGAAGCTGCCATTTGTACTATTTTTTTAGATAAGCCAATGTTAAGCACAAACTTTGTTCAATTTAATACAAAATGCATTTCTAAAAAAAATTTGTTCTGTGAGGGGAATTGAGCATATTTTGAAAGGCAAAAGGTTGAACATATTGCGAAGGAAAAGAATTCCCTTTAGCAGAAGGTTTTGATAGTGGGAGCTTCATTTACACATCCTTAAGAGGACTGTAATGGACAGCTTTCCAAGTGAAACAGATACTGTTAAGAATGAGGCTGCAGTGTGCAAAGCATAAATTGCAAAGACGGGGGAGAGATAGAGAATCCTCCCTCATTTTTCATATTAAAGCATTAGAGACAGAGTTATCATTGGTAAATCTCTGGGGAGTAATTTGATCAACGTTCAGCTGTGACCTTTTCTATCTGAAATAGATGATGTGTTTGCTTTATGATTTCTTGTAGTCTGTTAGTGATGAAGTCACACACACACTATATTCATAATATGATGAGACCTATTTAAGGTTGTTTCCTCAACATCAAATATAATGCATATTTCATTATTAATCCATTCTTATCCATTAAAATGCCATTTTAAAAGATGTATCAGCAAATGTATTCAGGATAATTTTATTCTAGTAGAAGGTGATTTATTGCACTAAATGGTATAGGCTTAAATAGCTAGCACTGAAAAAAATGGGCCTCGTGTGAGGAATGCATCAAAACTTCTATGCAGTATTATTACTCAAGTAGGAAAATACATTATTCAATTAGTAGCTTTAATATAATTTCAGCAACATTAGTAAAATTTGCTTTTTAATAAGTCTAGGAATATGAAATAAGATTTAACACAGAGAAGTCTATGAATAAAATATTCTATTTATTTTGGGAGTTTTGTTTCCCCAAATATTTAAACATTTTTCATTTTGCATATGGTTAAGTTATTAGAGTAGCAAGAACAAAAAATAACTTTTTAAGAACTTTAAATTTTCCCCTACATATCCTGGGACTTAAATCATATGATACAATTGACAATGCTTTAAAACTAGTTACAAGTCCAACCACTGAAAACTTGCTTAAGCCGTTTGTTTGGTAAGCAAAATAGCAGATGAACCTTTTTGTTTGTCTTATATATAATTGGTTATTTTAGAGATATTTGGACATAATTAAGATATATACTGCAAAGTAAAATATTGTACAAGTTTGTTTTACAAGTAAATTTTTTTGAATATTGTCCCTGCAAGTCTAATTTCCCAAATCGGTATATATGTTTAAAAAAAAGTTAGATTTGTTTTACACCTAAATACATAGCCTAAGGTTTGTACATATTACTCTACAAAATAAGTCAATTATAGTGGAAATAAACATCAAAAAATAAAAACAGTAAACAAATTAATGATATAGGATGCTGGATATATGGTATAAATTAATCTAAAATGCAAGAAATTCCAAGGAGGAAAATGTGAAATAATGTAAATTATGACTAGTTGTAATTGTTAACAATCAGCAAGAAGACAGGAAATGCAATTAAGTGTAACTTTTGAGTCTATGCTAGAAAAATAGCATTAATGCTGAGTGCTTCTCTACCTTAGATTGATTTAGTTGGCTGAAACCTCACATACCATGCGTGCGTGGTAAAAGTGCTAAATGATGTTTTTGCTTGTTTGTTTTTCCTTTTCACTCAAGAACAGTTGTTTTACTATATTCAAGGACATTTCAAATTTTGAAAGGACAGTGGTTATAACAAATCTACTAAGTTGGAATATTATTGGAAAAAGGAACAGATTTTGTGCCATCAAAAGATTTTCAATGTAGACCAAATTGGTCTACATTGAATACAGATGCCTAATGGAAAGAGAGAAAGAACAATCTTGGTTTGTGTGTATTGAATGACTGAATGGCATACCTGTTTTAAAGAAAAGCATATGGGGCCTCATGCCTAAACTCCTTATAGTTATATGTGATTTAAGAACCAGTGGAATAAACTGCCTTTGGGAACCTAATCTATTTCTAAACGAAGAGGTGTCTGTGCATTGAACAGCTTTTTATATACATGTTGTATACATTCCAGATTTTATTGTGATTATCTTTGGAAGGTAATAAACACATTTCTTTGGGGATAAATGACATCATTAGAATAAGAAGGCGTTATTCCCTAGTTGCATTTTCAAATATAGTCACTGATTCTGAAACACAGAAAAGGAATTCTGACACAAAATAGTGGGAACTTAACATCAACAAATACAAAGGAAATTACTTTTTTTAATTAGAATTAGCGATTGCTTGCAGTAAGATTTCATGGCCTCTATTGATTTGGGAAGTTTATTTCTTATGGCTATTTAAATAAATATTTCTGTATATTTTCAGTTTTATTGATATATAAGCAGTAATCTCTTCCCCTGCCCTAACCTGCTTCCAGTTGTTTTTACTTAAATTGATCGGGCATATATTAGCTAAAAGAAATATTGTGCTATTTGGAAAAAATAATATTTAAAAAGCATTTTATGGGAGAATATGTTAGGGCAATCTAGTTAAGTTTAACACATTTGTACATATTTTTTATTTAATATATTAGTATTTTGGCAAAATGATAAACATACACTTTACAAAATTCAAGTAAAAAATTACTCTATATCTCTTTCTAAAACACAAAATCAATTTAATTTATAATCTATTTAACAGTACTTAATATTTAATAATATGAAAAATCTCAAGTTATTTAATATAGTAAATTGAAAAAGAGATCTATAATTGAAAAACTAAAAGCAAATTACTTTAAGAAACTGCTCATTGATAGAGGTAGGATAGGTATATCTTAGTTTTCAATATCAATGCCAAGAAAGACTGCACATTTATGAGACAGCTGGCTATTCCCATTTATCCAACTTGTCATGTTATTAATTGGATGAATATATAAATGGAAATTGTAGCAAGGCAACACCCATATCATAGCAGATGGTACATATTTCCTTCGTTCTGAAACTATGTGTATTTAATTCATTTTATTTAGTTTTACATAACTAAAAGGAATGTGAGAAATGGTTATAAACAAGAGCATTGGAGCAAGAGTGACCTGGGTCTGAATGTCCAGCTCTTTTACTTTGCTCATTTAATGTTTACCCAGTACTATGAGGCAGGCACTGTCCCAGGTCCTGGAAAAACGGCCATAAATAAAGCAAATTCCTTGTTCTCATAGTATGCACAGTCTAATGGGGAAACAAAGAACAAACAATGACACATATTAGCTTGTAATATATTCTCAGATAGCAAAAAGCATTATTAAGGGAAAGAAAGAAGAGCAAAAGAGTAAAGGTAGAGAAAGTGGTGCCATATGTTCTCTTTTTAACAGGATGCTCAGGAGTGTTCTAGATGGAGAGAATCTCCCATGCCAGGACCTGAGGTCAAGGTGTGCTTGCCATGTTCACAGTGCAAAGAAAGCAGTGATGATGAAGGGGTGGGTTTCAGGGCAGGAATGGGAGACTTGGTGAGGAGCCAGCACTTTCTATCCTTATAGGACAGAATAAGGGTTGCTATTTTATTCTCATTGTAATATGAACCCATTGAGGGTTTCAAGCAGGGTCATAATATGGTCAGATTTATTTAAAAGGATCCCGAGGCTGCTGTGTAGAAACAAGAACATAGGCAGGGGGACTAGAGAAGATGAGGTGTGCACATAAAGGGTGGATGTGGGGGTGATGAACAGAGTTAATTTGGGATATATTTTGAGGGCAGAGCTTATAAGATTTGAATTTTGTTCATATATATATATATAAATAAATATATTCATATATGTATAGATGAGTCAATGTTGAGTCCATGTCTTTTGGCCTGGAAAAGCTGAGGGAATGATATTGGCATGTTTACGAATGAAATGCATGACCTTTAACCTCTCTAAAACTTGTTTTCCTCATGTGAAAAAAGACGGTAACAAAGATATCTACCTCACAGATGTAACAATCTTCTCTTTCAAACTTCAAGTTCACTTTGTACTTACTGCTACAAGTATTAATAATAACTAATTTTTGTTTTGCATTTTGCTTTTGAAAGTGCTTTAAAATCTAATTCTCACAGTGTTGCTATGAGGTGCATTTCATTATAATAACAATAAACAAGCAAACAAAACAAAACTGAGGCTGAGATAACCGAAGTACCCACATGTGTATAGACCTTAAGAAGACTAAAATGTGTTTCATTTTACAGCTAGGAAGTGAAATACTGGCTTGAAATCTCTGTCTACTCACCACCAACCCTTGCTTTCTCCGCTATCTGCTCATTTCTTCAGGGATAACTGGTTTTGACCTGGGATGATAATAATAAAAAAGAGTTCCCCAAAATAGGAGATCATTTGCCTGCCCTAGATTTGAAATTATCTTGGGATATAAATTCTCCCCAAGGTAACGTGGGTCACGCCAAATGTAAATTGTGAAGTAGGCAAAATATCCCTTCATTATTTCCATCATTTTTGTTTTAACTTGAGGTTTTCCTTTCTGTCCTACATAAAAATTCCCTTCTTGTAAGTTACCTGGGTATCTCTCTCTCATTTGTTGCCTCTTTCTTGGGTAAACAAATAGATGGCTATATTGGATGAATCTTAACATCAAAACATACATGAATTCATAAATCATTTGATTGGAATCAATTTTAGACATAATATAGTTCATATGTTTTTCAACTAATTAGTCATTTAAATGAAATCATAGGACATTTTCTGTGTGACAGGAAGTATGTTGGTCATTTTAAATAAACTTAGTAAGACAGGATAAATTACTATATTATATTGTTATAAGTGTTGACCTTGGTGCTTATGACAAAGTGTAAAATAAGATCAGTCCCTACCCTCAAAGAGCTCCCAGTTTCTAATAGATGATGTTTCCCTGGTCAAGAAGGGAGACCATCTTTGTTTAAATTCTAGCCAATATTTGAGCTTAATAAGGAAGCCTTGACTGGATCAGAAATCCTTGGTATTCAAGCATCTCACATCTTACCCTTAATCTTGTCTGGATTCATATGGCAAGCCAGATGTCCTGGAAATGCCCAAAGGGTGGAGGCTGTCTTCCCACCATCTGTAAATGGTCCTTTGTAATATTGCAGCTAAGTCATCTCCCCTTTCCCTATACCCATATCAAAAGCCAAACACAACAGCTGGATGTTCAATTATTCAGGCCTCATAAGTACTCTTTAATTACCACTCTACACCATCTTTTAATCTAATAAACACAGAATTATGCTGTGCAGTTATAGTTGACGGAACCAAATATGGGAAATATTGGCATTAAACATTTATTTTTGTCTTCAGGACTTTTAAATGTACATTTAAAAAATTTAAAGATCCATTTTTTATATCTAACTTGATACTTGTAATTATTTATTAATTTATAATTTAAATATTAATTTATAGTTATCTTGATAGTTTAAATGTAATGTCTTTAATTTTACTGTCTTTTGTGGAAAGTTCATAGTCAAATAAAAGGACTGTAGAATATATAGAAAATAAATAAATATATAGTATATAAAAAACAAAGGGAATATGAATGCTTAGGAAAACCTACAAGAGTCTGATCTTTAACAATCTAAGGCAAGTATAACTTAAGTGCTAATGATTTATGTGGGCTTTTTCCCACATTAATTAAGTAACCCTGTCATGAGAATCTTGGTGATACCTAATATCACCTATTTGCAGACAAAAAGCATCTTCATTAAGAAACATATTGGTAAAATATATCATTTGCAGTTTAAGTATAACAAAGAAATGGGTATTTGAAAATAATAGTATCCAGATTATGAATAACTTTTTAAGTAGAAATTTTGCTTTCCTTAAATATTTATTTCAAAGAAAAATAGAAACATAAGACGTATTAAATGCCAGTCAGTCCTAAATCATTTCAATTATCTCTGTCCCTAATTGCTAAGAAATGCTTCTTCATGATTTAATTTTTTCTGTATAACTTTCATTCAGGTTTTTGCAATAGTTCTACTGTACAAATATGTAATTCCTTGTGATGGACCATCTCACAGAATTTCACTAGATGAAAAATCTACAATGGGTTAGGAATTATAGAGTATCTTTTATAGCAGTTGTGTGGATATATTTATTTTATTTTTAGACCTACTCTTGTACTATATAATATTTATGTTGTGCTCTTAGCATTTCTTTATTCACCTAATCTGCTATTTCTTATTGAATGGAAAAACCAAATTTCTGTCATATGACGATTTTATTCACTTAACATCAGATCATGTTAAGAACAATTCTTATATTCTGTTGGTTGGCCTTATAAAGGGCAAGTGTAAATTCTAGAAATATTAATGAGTATTTTAGTATATTTACTTTCAAAACCTTCTTAATAGCTCATAACATAAAATTAAGTTTAAAGCCCTGGCTTGGGTGGTGCAACACATTACATATAACCAAAATGTTTGTACCCCCATAATAACCTGAATAAATAAAAAATAAAACTAAAACAAAGAAATGAGCATTTAGAATAGACTATGTCTGCATTTACTCAAATCTCAGATTAGGCCCTAGCAACTATTTCTGAATGGACAATGCAGAAGGCTAAAAAAACAACTCCCAAAGATGTGAGGTCTTGATCCCTGGAAACTGTAAAAATTACCTCATGTGAAAAAAGAGTGATTGTAGATATGATTAAGCTTAGGATCTTAAAATAAGAATATTTTCCTTCGTTCTCCAGGTGGGCCCTAAATGCAATCGCTTGTATTCTTAGAAGAAGGAAGCAGAAGGATATTTCACACACATGTGCACACACATGCGCACACACGAAGATTCACACACACACATGAACACACATGAGGATTCACACACATACACACACACATTAGGAAAAGGTGACAGGAAGGCAGACCAAGGAGATTTAAAGATGCTGGCCATGAAGATAGGAGTGATTTGGCCATAAGCCAACAAATGCTGGCAGTCACCGGAACCTGGAAGAGGAAAGGGATGGATTCTCCCTGGGGACTCCAGAGGATACATAGGTCTCTCACCTGGATTTTGACCTAGGTGACATTGATTTTGGACTTCAGGATGCTGGAATTGTGAGGGAGTACATTTCTGTTGTTTTAAGCCAAAAAGTTTGTGGTAATTTGTTACAGCAGCCACAGGGAACTAGTCTAGAAGAAAATGTAGGACAGTATTGGTATATTACTGGATTCATTTAAAAATAGCAGCATTCTGAAATATTTTTTCTGCTTCTGTAAGCCTAAAAATATTTTACCTTATATCATAAATCTTTTCTCCTTCATCTCACATTCTCTTTGCCTATTCCTCTCTTCCTGCCGTTGCTGAGGTTCACTGGTGCAGTAACCGGAGGTCTATTCTGATAGAACCGGAGGCTCCTGGTGTAGCCTGGCAAGGCTGATGCCTTCTGAGGCTCCTCTGCCTACAGGAGGTTCTCAATCATCCTGACCCTTATTCAAACCTAGAGGTCAGAAGGACATATACCCCCTGGTTGGGGGATCTCTTGACCAATGGGTAACAGGAGCCAGTGTATAAATGTCCTTCTCTTCCATTGTTTGGGTAAAGAATTCTGGATACACACTTCCTTGGAGGATCCCTGTGGGTCTGAGACCTAGGTGCCCATAGCAGAAATCAGCTTCATTGATCTTTTAATTGGCTATTTCTCTCTCTCCATGTTACTTTTCCAGTCTGAGCCTCCTGTTTCTTATTTTCCAAAGTTTTCACATGATTCCTTAGCTCTGGACCTGTATGAAAGCAAACATAAGACAGCTGGCATCCTGAGTGGCCCAGAAGGTAGCCTGGAAGGAGGATTTTGGAACTGGGTCACTCACTGATGAGAAGCTGTTCAGGCCCGATGCTACTGTTACCAATGCAAGAGGGATCGCCCAGCATGCAGCAACGTCAGGACTGCAGGATTCTTGTCAATGGTGGCTTGAGATGAGCGAAGGTGATAGTTGAAGCTTAGTTAGTGAAGGGCCAATGGTTTGTATAAAGACTGTGGAATGAACTGTCTGTTTAAATGGGTTTGGACACCTTGACAATGGAAATGACCTGCTCAATGTAGCCATCAGTTCAAAAGTACATAATGAAGGTCAGAAAATATTTATGGCAACATTCAAAGGGACCTTTATCTCCTGCAGCTCCATGGCAGACTGTGCTGAAAATCAGGCCCAACATTTAATTGTGAGGATAGTAGAACTATAAGTAGATTAAATGCAGCACTTAGTATGTCTCCTTTGCTAAATTCAGAGCCCTGATAAGTTAACACCGTGGCCATGACATATGTAATGGGGACACTGCTTGGGTGGACAAGCTGAGAATTTTCAATTGCCTCCACTTGTCACCCACATCTTCCAGGCCAGAAGTGGCTCCGTCCATCTCTGTTGGTAGAAAAGAACATCCTCTCCTCAGATGGTGACCATATTAAGCCATTTTATAGGACAGATGTCTCACAAGATGATGTTTTTTCTTCCCCTTCAAAGTCTGTTCCTATTTTTCTCCTTGGCACTAGGCCAAGTGTTGGCATAAATTTTGTAAATAGCAAAATAATAACTATTTTAGGCCTTATAGACCTAAATCGAGTGTATCATGTAGACATTTAAAATATAGTCATGTAAAAATATTAAGTCTATTTTTAAGTTGACAGCCATATAAAACAGGCAAGAGGTGGAATTCACCCCTGGGTCATAGTTCAATGACCACTGTTCTTGACTTATTTGTTAAGCAACTTCAGAATTCCTCAGAATTACTTTGAGGACTTGATAAGATCATTTTTAGGACCAAACTTCAGAGCTTCTGATCCAATAGATCTTGGGCAGGTTGAGAGTTTGCATTTCCATTAAGTTTCCAGGTGGTGCTAGCACTGCTGATTGGAAACTCACTGCTTTAGACTGACAGGATTACATTTCAGCCTGTGCAAAGAAATACAGTCCCAGTTCTGAGAGGAAAAGAATACGCAACCTGCTGGAGATAGCCAATATGAACAAGCAGGACTTGGGAGAATACATTTTGGAGTGGCTTTTAGGGGTGTTCAAGCAGGAAGGAGAGAATATAAAGCTGGAAGGAGAATGCATTGATACAGGGGCACTTGATGTCAACTGATTGAACTGATTGGCTCAGAGTGCAATACCTGGCCAGAACACCTGGAGCAGGTCCTAATAAACTGTTTACTTCTTTTTTTTTTTCTTTTTTTTTTTTTAGCTTGGACATGATTGTAACCTACAAAAAATGAAGTAAAGATGTCCAAAACATTTTAGTACATCATTGAGCAAGGGCTCATGAGGCAAGAGAGGAGATACTACTTTCGATATTTTATGTGAGGCCAGAAAATCCACCATTTGATCACATTCATTGAAGGTCCATCAGTCACTCATTTTACTATAACAATGTAAAACACACTGGTGAGGAGGCCAAGACATCACTGAGCCCTGGCCAAAGTTAATTTAAAGTGAGTCCAGTGAGACCACAGGCATGTCCTGTATTCATTTCCCTGACTCCTAACTGCGTAATTGGGATGCATACTCTTAGCAACTCATTGGGGAGCTGTGCTTCAAAAACCGATGCCCTCCTAATAGTTCCCTGACCTGTGGAGTAACTTAATATGGTAGGCAGGCGAAGATTATAAAGCAGAAAGACTATTGCATCTCAAGAGAAGCTGCAGAGACTAGCACAACATCAGAGACTCAAAGTATATTGGTGTGGTAGTCCCAGTTGTACACCTGTTCAACTAACATGTTTTATACCTGCAAAATCCAAATGTGGCCGTAGATGATAAAGGACTACAGTAAACCCAAGTGTATCCCCGGTTTCAGCTCGTAGGCGGCATGTATTAATAATATCAACACAAACTTTGACACATTGTTAGTTCCTAATGAACTGCCAAAAGCATTATTTTTACCCTCATCATCAAGGAGAAATCATTTATTTCAGTCATGTCTTGTATCTAAGCATAGCTTAAGCATTAGTAATGTGAAGATTCCCCTATCTCTTCATGAGACACGCATATTCATCCTCTGAGAGAGATGTCATATGAGTGAGCCATTGCAGAATACAGGACACAGCTCTGAGAAGAGCCCCATATTGCCAGGGAGGGGAGATTTTATGGAATGGAATGTTCAGGGGAATTTCTATGTCAACATTTTTCTAACCTAGCAGAGCAAGCCTCCCTTGAGTAGAGTTTTGCTAAGTAATCTTAGTAATACAAAAGAAAAATATAAGACATAGTGCTTAAAATCTACTTGGGAGATCTGATAAGTATTCATAAAACCATGAGAGAACAACACATATCATTAACTCTCCTGATTGTGTGATGAAAACTCTTAAGTATCATGGGCCTTAGGAGAAGAGAGAAATCTGGGTTAGAGTAATTGAAGAGAGTTTTATGGAGGAACTGGGATTTGAGCAAAGAATTATGTGCAGTATTTGGAAAAGTAAAAGTGAACAAAATACTTCAGGTAAAGGGGACAACACCAAGTGTACACAATGCAAGAAAGGCACCCTTAAGTCATAGGACAGGAAAACAACAATGCAATTATTAAGACAGCAGAGTTAAAAATGTTTATTGTCATCAGATAATGAAGAGGTCTTAAAACCATTCAGCTTCATTAAATTATAGACATTTAAGCAGAGGTATTGCATGGTGAAAGTGATGTTTGACAGATCAATGAAGGAGAGGGTGTGTAGAAGGGCAATTCCTGATTTTCTTCTTAATCATTTGGCTGATACTCTATTGTTCTCTTTAAAAATTGTTTCTCCTCTAACTACCCAATAAATCTTGTAAACCATCAAATCCTCCTTCATAGTCATTTCTCACTCTGCCCTTTCTTTTTCTGAGATCTCATCTATATTCTGGAATTTACTTACCACCTCTTTACAGATCTCAAACAATTTTTTAAACTCTAGGTCAGATCCTTCTCTTGAGCTCCCAGAACCAAATATTTGCCTTCTTCCTACAAACTTTTATTTGGGTAATGCTTCAAATGTAACAGGGCAACAAGAATTAGGGTTGTCAGTCTCATGTAATGGAAACTCACAAAATGTAGGTTAAACAAATAATTTATTTGTTGTCTGCAATAAGGAGTCCAAGGCTAGGTACCTCAGTACTAATACAGTTGCTCAAGGTTTCAGTCTCTTTTGGTCACACTGTGCTGTCCTTAACATGCCGTTTTCTCCCTACCCATGGTTATGAGGGCTACTCTTCTTTTAAGGGATGTCTCTTCATTTCAAGCAATAATAAGGGGAAGGGAGAAGGGGAAAAGGCATGTGCAAATAAAGTTCAGTGTTTTTTTGGGAGAATAATAGATTTCCTGGGAGCCCCAGTTAGTAAGCTTCAATTTCAATGTCATTGGCTAGAAATACATTATAAACCCACCTAGATGCAAAAGAGTGTGGAAAATTCATTTCTTACCTGCCTAGGAGCACCACAACTTTACTAAAACAAGGTGGTATTTAGTGAAACCAAGGACATCCAGTTATACATCAAAAGTCTCTCCTACAACATCCAAAATTCAGTCCATGATGGTCCACGCCTAATTAGGTTCTCTTGCAGTACTGCCTATGTCCATAAATGGTTCCATAATCCTAAGTTATTCAAGCCAGATCAATAGTATTCATCTCTACAACACCCCCACACTCATTCTATAACCACGTGTGACAATTGCTCTCATCCCAACGCTAACACTGGACTTCATGGTAATGACATTCATTGCTGAAGCAATTCCTGTGGCATCATTCACACCCAGGTGCCCCTGCATCTCACCTTGCCTTCAAGCTTTTTCCATTGAATTTACCATTTTGCACCCAGTTATCTTTTTAAAAGGTAAATTGGATAGTGTCACCCTAAGGTTTATACCCTGCAGTGGCTTCCCTTTGCCCTTACATAAAAATCACATTCATTAGCATAACCTAGCACATTCTTTACATCTAATGTTGACACGTTGAAGTTGTGGGCCCTCCTCTACATATTCCAGGAACCCAGGCCTTGGTTGAGTTTCTTGTTCTTTTCTGGTTCTATCATTTAAGGTTTTAAACATGTTTCCTTCTCTGTCAGCATCACTCTTGTCTCCCAATTTCATTTGACTAACTTCAGCCTAACTTTCAAAATTTAACTATACTATTACTTTGTCATAGAAAGTCTTCCTGACTGGGAAGAAAAAAATTGATATTTATTTGTGTGATTATTTTATCCTTTCTTTCAGGGTCTATATGTTTTTCTGCTCACTCTTGTATTACCTGTTCCAATAGGGTGTTGAAATAGGCATATTTGTAAGATAAATATAGAAAAAGGGGGAAAAAAGAATGAGAAAGAAATTTTGAGATAGCTCTATGTGTCTGTTACTACCCTATAGCTCCACTCTTTAATTATATTTCCATCAAGGAGATAAGAGAATCTGCAAAAATATGTCACCTTCATAATTTGGAGAAAAATAGTATCCTAGAAAAATATTTAACTATGATGAATTAATAAGAAGAAATATAAATAAGAAAGGTACAGGCTATATTTACTTTTCAATAGTACTATAAAATCCTACATAGAATACTAGCATGCAGAATTATTCTGGATTTCACTTTAATATAATGTGTTTATTCTAAGTAATTAACACATAGTTTGATAAAGGATAGCTCTTAATATATATTTTTTTACATTCATAGGTCAAGGAAGACTTAAGTAGATATGATAATTTAGGAGATATTAAAAAGATAACTTCCATTTCTGAAGAAAAACCTTTTCTTGCTACAAAGAGATTTTCTTTACCATATTAAAGAAAGCATCTTTATTGAAAATAAATGGTCAATGACATCAAAGTTAAAATTAGTTTATTTTACAGTATTACCTCTACCAAAGTGTGTGGTATTTCTGGAAGTTTATATCAACTCTGCAACAACAATGAAACTATAACAACAATATAATGACATAAACTTTGAAATTAAGCAGTTAAAAAAATTGTTATTTCCAGATAACACGATTGACAAATAGAAGCAAACAAATGAACAAAAACAAGGGAAATGATCAGCTTTTATATGGATTAGGAAAAAATCATATGATGAATTTTACAAGACAAACACACCAAAATGTGAATTATAATTATGTCCATATGGTTCTAATAGTAGGCAATTAAAATGTTTATTTCCATTTTTGGATATTCATATTCCTTGGATAGTCAGAAAGAGTAATTGCTATATAAATTTTTAAAGGAATGAGGAATAGCATTAGTTAGAGTTTTAGTGACTTGAAATATAGAGTAAATATTGGTCTTTATTCCTGTCAAACTCTAAATCACTTCCTAACTTTAAGATAGACATTAATGTAGATAAATTAACTTACTGGACCACTTGGGCATCATTCAGTGCACTGCTCTATTCCGGAAAGTGAAGAAAACTGCACAGTAAATGTGAACTAATATAAATGGCAACTGTATACTTTTACTTCTGATTTTTTTCAAACAAGAATGTCAGTACACACAAGGTCAAAAGGCTGTGGTCCTTCCCATATTTTAATCTTAAAAGTAGGTATTTTATTTTGCAGTGTTTCTATTCATCCACATAACCCAGGTCTCTTATTATTGTAATTGTTTTCAGAAGTTTTTCAAATTTTTAAGTAGTATCATTGGCAAGAAATCTTACTCTGAGAATGAATTTGATTTTATAAATTAGGCACATATCATTCAAAGTTAGCTGTGGTTCTTAAGTGTCTGATGAAGGTACACAGCAAGATTTTTGCTAAAATATCACAAGACATGTAATCTAATGGCAATAATTTTACTTGGGAGTTTGGAACTCAGTTGTAACACCTTTGCCAAGTATTGTAAATTTTAGAGAAATCCTTAAGAACATTGAACTTCTGTGTTATTACCTTAAAGTATAGTAATATTATTTAATTTCCTTTTCTTACAGAATTGATGGCCAGTAACTGGTACGCCAAGTTAGTGTTCTTGTTTCTGCTGTACATAGATTCTATATAATTACCTCCAGCAGTCGGACTATGTTTCACATTCATAGCTTCCGAGATGACAAAGCTTCTGAGCTGGCAAGTTCACATGAAACACTTGTTTGCTGAGAATGTTTAATGAAAATATAAATACAAGTTAAATTTATAACCCTATGGTTGCTAAAATACAAACACCCAACTGCAACACTTCCAACGTTAATGTGCATTTATTATATACAGAGAATATCCTTCCAATCTTGATTTCATGTAAGTGGTAGGACTCCAGTTTTCCTAATTTAATATATCTTGGGCCTAAATAGCCATGACGAATTGATAAACTACTTTGTATATTATATGTGAAGTTTATATTCATTATCTCATTTCTATCAGAAAAAGTAAAACCTTTCTTAATATATATTTATGTGCATAAAACAATTATTATGAAGTTTTGGGAGGAAGCTGTCAGAAGTGTATAGCAATGATGATATTTACTGGATTCTCTTATTAAACTTTTACTTTTGTGAGATAACTATTTGTGTGGAATATTAATCTCCTTGTTTCTGACTTTTGATTGTGATAGTCCTGAAATGTTTCTTGAGTTTCAGGATCTGTCTCAATAGAACAATTTCTCCTTTGGTCTATATGTAATGCTGATTCTGGTTTTCAGATGTGAAAAGATCTGTTTGACATAGCATTTTGTAGAGGAATTTATCTTAATATCTTCATATATCATGTCTCTATCCTTCCTTTGTATCTCACTTTATAAACTTCAGTTTAGTATGTTGTGTAGATTGTCGACATCAGAATGCTAGAGCCCATTGTTTCAGAAAAAAATGAATCTGTTAGAAACTGTTATGTGCTACCAGTTTATATCATGAGAGTTTAAAATATTTGATCATAATATTTATTTTCTGATTTTACATTAAAAACCCAAGGCATGAATCTTGTAAAAATTTTAAAATGTCAGAGTCATATGCAGATAGGATGCACGTGGACCAGTTCTCGTTAAGTCTCACAAAGTAATTTTCTGAAAGGTCATAATCCATTCACTTCACCTCAGTGATTTTAAGATTAATACTTTTGAACACCACTTAAACGAGATGTGGTTCATTTTGCAGTTGAGAGGCCGTATGTTCTCTTGAGGACTTCTTATATGTGAGCTTACTTTTGATATGTTCACTGGCCACTCTTTCTCAATCTCCCTTACACTTTCCTTCTTATTTGCTAGACTCCAAATATCTGGGTGCTGCAGAGATTAACCATGGTCTCCCTTTGCTCTTTAGAAATTCACTCCTTTAGTGAGCTCATGCAGTCACATGACTTTCCTCTGAGAAGCCCCAATTTGATATAATTTGTATGTCCAGCTTCTCTCTTCCACATAAGCAAAGCCTGATGCCTACTTGACAGCGCCACATGCCTGTGTAAATAGAGACCTCAGATTTCATATGTCAAATATGAGCTTCTGATTTCCCTCTCTGAGCACCCATGCAGGGACAGCAATCAAACCACAATGCCTGTTTGTGACCGTGAATTAGAAAATTGGATTCCTTTGGCTAGATGCAGATGGAAGAGCATACTACATTATCAAATTTAAAAAAAATACTCTGACAAAAATAATCAGGAGCAAGAGGCATAATTTTGACAGAAAGGATCTATATTTTATTCTCCACTCACTGCCCTGGCTAGGTAAATATATGAAGCACAGTTGTACCACCATATACAATCACCCTCCCTTGTTGACTCCTCACATTCTTCTCTCTCTGTAAATGGGGATTTTACTATTTTTGCTGTTCAGGCCAGAAACTGGCTTCTTTGTGGTCATCCACTCCATGAGAATATTTTCTTGCCTTCAAATAATATCCAGAATTTGACCATTTTCTCACATTTGTGGATTGCACATCAATCCTGGTTACCTTTACTTCCCATCTTTGTTGGTAGAGTAGATTCTTGTTTCCCTGTTCCCAACTGAAAGTTATTTTTTTTTTAATTTTTTCTTTTTTTTTCAAAATATTATGAGGGTACCATATTATGAGGGTAACCAATCTTTTTGGTTACATGCATCAATTTTATTATGCTCGAGTCAGGATTATAAGTGTACCCATCACCCAGATAGTGTACACTGTACCTGTTAGGTAGGTTTTCAATCACCTCTTCCTCCATCCTCCCCCTTGCTTGATTTCCGTTGAGTTTTATTTCCCTCTGTGCACATGTGTGCTCATCAACTAGTTCCAATGTAATAGTGAGTACATGTGATGTTCATTTTTCCATTCTTTAGATCCTGAACTTAGAATAATCATCTCCATTTCCATCCAAATTGTTGCAAAAGACCTTAAGTCATCCTTCTTCACGGATGAGTAGTATTCCATAGTATACATATACCACATATTGTTAATCCACTCAAGTATTGATGGGCACTTGGGTTGATTCCACATCTTTGCAATTGTGAATTGTGCTGCAGTAAACATTAATGTGCAGGTGTCTTTTTGATAAAATTACTTCTTTTCCTTTGGGTAAATAGTAAGATCAAATTATAGGTCTACTTTTAGTTCTTTGAGGAATCCCCATATTATTTTCCATAGAGGTTATACTAATTTACAGTCCCACTAACAATGTATAAGTGTTTCTTTCTCTCTGCATTCATGCCAGCATCTATTGTTTTTGGACTTTTTAATAAACTCCGTTCTAACCAGGGTAAGTTGATATCCCATTGTGATTTGGACTTGCATTTCCCTTATGACTAGTGATGTTGAGTGTTTTTTCATATGCATATTGGCCATTTGTCTCTCTTCCTTTTAAAAGCTTCTGTTCATGTCTTTTGCCTACTTTTTAATGGGGTTGTTTGATTTTTTTCTTGCTGTTTTGCTTGAGATTCTGGTGGTTAGCCCTTTATCAGATATATAGCTTGTGAATATTTTCTTGCATTCTGTAGGTTGTCTATTTGTGTGGATTATTTCCTTAGATGTGCAGAAGATTTTTAATTTAATCAAATTCCATTTATTTATTTTTGTTGTTGCTATGATTGCCATTGGGGTCTTGTTCATAAATTCTTTTCCTAGGCTGATATCTCTTAATAGAAGAGTTTTTCCAACATTTTCTTCTATAATTCTTATGGTTTCATGACTTACATTTAAGTCTTTTATCCATCTTGAATTAATTTATGTGAGTGGTGAGAGATATGGATCCTGTTTCATTATTTTGCATGTGGTTATCCAATTTTCCCAGCACCATTTATTGAATAGGGCTTCTTTTCCCCATTGTATATTGTTGTCTGCTTTGTAAAAGATCGGTTACCTGTATGTGGATGGTTTTACATCTGGGTTTTCTGTTCTGTTCCATTGGTCTATCTCTATTTTTGTGCCAGTATCATGTTGTTTTGGTTACTATAGCCTTGTAGTATAGTTTGAAGTCTGGTGATGTGATGCCTGTCAATTTGCTCTTTTGTTTAAAATTGCTTTGGCTATTCAGGATCTTTTCTATGCTTCCCAAAGCATAAACTTATTTTTTCTAGATCTGTGAAATATGCCATTGATATTTTGATGGAGATTTCATTTGAATCTGTAAATCACTTTGGGTAGTACAGACATTTTAACAATGTTGATTCTACTGATCCATGAGCATGATATGTTTTTCTACTTGTCTGTATCATCTGCAATTTATTTATTTATTTATTTTAAATATGGAACACTTCATGAATTTGTGTGTCATTCTTGCACAGGGGCCATGCTAATCTTCTCTGTATCATTCCAATTTTAGTATATGTGCTGCCGAAGCGAGCACTGCAATTTCTTTTCTCAGCGTTTTGTAGTACTCTTTGTGGAGATCTTTCATCTCCTTGGTTAAATATATTCCTAGGTATTTTATTTTCTTTGTAGGAATTGTGAATGGTATTGAGTCTTTGATTTGACTCTCAGCTTGCCTAGTCTTGGTGTGTAGGAATGCTACTGATTTGTGTATATTGATTTTGTAACCTAAGATTTTGCTGAATTTATTTATGAATTCCAGGAGTCTTGGGGTTTTCTAGATATAAGATCATATCATCAGCAAAAAGTGATAGTTTGACCTCCTCTTTCCTGATTTGGATATCCTTAAAATTTCTTTCTCTTGTCTGATTGCTCTGGCTAGGACTTCCAGCACTATCTTTAATAGAAGCTGTGACAGTGGGCACCCTTGTCTTATTCCATTTCTTAGTGGGAATGCTTTCAGTTTTTCCCCATTCAGTATGATGTTGGCTGTGGGTTTGTCATATATGGCTTTTATAATCTTGAGATATGATCCTTCTATGCCTAATTTATTGAGGATTTTTGTCATGCAAGGGTGATGGATTTTGTCAAATGCTTTTTCTGCACCTATAGAAATGATCATATAGTCTTTGTTTTTGCTTATGTTTATATGGTAAATCACATTTATTGATTTATGTATGTTGAACCATCCTTATATCCCTGTGATGAAGCCCACTTGGTCATGGTGGATTATTTTCTTGAGTTGCTATTGAATTTGGTTTGCTAGTATTTTATTGAGGGATTTTGCACCTATATTCATAAGGCAGATTGGGCTGTGGTTTTCTTTTTTTTGTTGTTGTTATATCCTTTCCTGGCTTTGGTATCAGGTGATACTGGCTTCGTAGAATGAGTTTGGGAAGATTCCCTCATTCTCAATGTTATGAAATAGGTTCTGCAGTATAGGTACCAGTTCTTCTTTATAGGTCTGGTAAAATTTGGCTGTGAATCCATCTAGTCTGGGGCTTCTTTTTTGTTGGAAGATTTTTTTATTACTGCTTTAATCTCATTGCTTGTTATTAGTCAGTTCAGGAGATATTTTCAACACATGAATAAAATTTGATGTTTTATAATGCTCTCATCTCATTGCTCTGTTTAAAATTTGTCCATGGTTTCTTATCTCCCTCAAAGAAAATACTTCTAATGGCCTACAAGACCAATACAATCTTCCCAATCCCTTTCCCTTTGTCTCCACCATCTCTGCTAACATTGCCCCTTGGTCTCATGGCTCCCACCATACTGGCTTCATTGTCCCTCTCTAAATGGTAAAACTTGCTCTTCTCTTTCGCTGGAGTACTCAATCCCTCCAATATCCACATGGCTTGTTCATCAACTATTTCTGACTTTTACTCAAATGTCTCCTTCTAGCTAAATTCTTCTTCTACCACCATATTTAAATTTCACTTTTCCTCATACACACCCTTAATGCCCTTTCCTTTCTCTATTTATCCTCATGAACTTTATGACCACCTGACATCATCACTTGTAACGGAGGTCTTCCCTGGCCATGTGATCTAAAATTCTAAACCCCTCCAACATTTCTGATGACTCGTCTCTGTAGTATTTTCCTCATTAAACTTATCACACTACCAATTGTTCTATAATTTGCTGGTTTTTTTTAAATGTGTTTAGCTATGTATCTTTGATCTTATTAAGTAGAAATACTTAGTCCTCTAAATTCTCAGTGTTTGTATGTATATGTACACATTATTTCATTTTTATTATTACATTCTCATTATCATTTAGGGTACAATGGCAAAAGATTCTCCTGCAAATAACTTTAAGCACTTGTAGGCATATTTTCACAAGGTATAGTTTTAGAAGTAGAATTACTAGAACACAGTCTACACACATTTTAAAAAATAGCAGATAGTATTCATGGTTTTTCCAAAGGTACTACTAAATCATGTTCCTTGCAGTTGGACATGAGAATGCCAGACTTCCTATAGTTTCAACAATTTTGGGCAGAATTCCACACATTTTTTTCCAATCTGAATGAGAAATGTGGTATGTTGTTTTAATATAATTTTTAGACTTTGAAGGTTCTTAGCCATTCTCATGATTTTGTAATTTTAATATTTATATAATTTATCCATATTTTTATTTGATTATATTTTTATCAATAATTTATGGTAGTTTTTCATATATTTCATGTATAAACTATTTGTTATTTCTGTTGAAAATTCTTTCCCTGCACTGGTATTTCTATTGAGCTAAGTTTATGCTGTGTTTTGCCATACAATTGTTTTTAATTTTATGTAATTATTTGTATTTTAATCTTTTCATTAGTGGCATATTCATTTTATATTATACTTACAAATTTACCACAAAATTTGAAAAGTAAATCTCTTTTAGGTAGGTGAATAGATACATATAAAACATATATAGAAAAATATAGTATTCAGATGAAATTAATTTAGCAAAGTTTTATATCCTTCCTGTTTTCATAAGTATTCTCAATAGCATTTGCTAATTCATCCATCAGTTCCCTGGTGCGATGAAATATATTTATCATTTAATAACTGCAGCCAGGCGCAGCTGCTCACATCTGTAATCCTAGCACTCTGGGAGGCTGAGGCAGGAGGATTGCTCGAGGTCAGAAGTTCGAGACCAGCCTGAGCAAGAGCGAGACCCTATCTCTACTAAAAAAATAGAAAGAAATTAGCTGGACAACCAAAAATATATAGAAAAAATTAGCTGGGCCTGGTGGCACATGCCTGTAGTCCCAGCTACTTGGGAGGCTGAGGCAGAAGAATTGTTTGAGCCCAGGAATTTGAGGTTGCTGTGAGCTAGGCTGATGCCACAGCACTCAGGCCCGGACAACAGAGTGAGACTCTGTCTCAAGAAAACTAAAATAAATAAAATAATAATAATAATATTGCATATATACATTAGTTTGCTTTTGCATCTTGTACTTCTCTTGTGATGTATTTCACCAATATTATCTTTCTTTAATTGCTACTGTTCAAACTACATTCCTATGAATGCTGGGGCACCTCCTCCTCTCCATGTTATTATTTATCAAAATTCCTTTGCTTCCTTGTTCCTTTACTCTTCCAGATAGGCTTCCCAAAATATATGTGAGGCAGTAATCACTGTCATTCTTTGTATGGACAGTGGTTTAACTTTACCTATACTGAAATTTGTAGTGAATCAAAGGACAGTGAATTCACTGCCTTTGAAATGAGTTCAACCATCATTCCTACTTCTGCATGAAGTACTCATAAAGTGTGTAATAATTGTTCTCTTACTGTATTTGTGTTTCTTACTGTGTAAAACAATGAACAGTGCTTAAAATCAAATCAGTTCCTTTCTTTCTGAAAAACATCTATTATATATAAAAGAGCTTTTAAACTTCCCCACAGTGAAATTTCTGCTAATTCAGGAAAACAACAATTTCATGCCTCTTCCTTTTACAGCCAAATCACAGGGAAAAAAATGTGCTAAAAATGTGGAAAATCACTTTTTCTTCTTAACACACATTCCCTTTAATTCTTCATGTGTTTAGAAGTTAATCAATAAAGCCATAGCTATTAAATTCAAACATTTTTCTGAGTCACAATTCTCCCTGATGTTGATTATTCACAATGGTGGCCACCTGTTTTTGATACCGCTGTGCCCCCAGCTCTGCCATTTGGGACACTGGCTTGTCTTTCTCTCTACCTTCCTAATGGGCAGTTGCCCTGGGACTTAAATTTACAATACGTCCTCTAACGTAGAACGTTCTAAGGTTTTTTTTGTTTGTGTGATATTCTATAACCTTCCATTTTTCTATATTAGCATGGTTTCCACTCTCCTTTTTGCTAGATATTTCATTTCAGCATCATTCTTTGAAATTCCAGTTCTCTTCAGTAAATCTATGCTAATGATGCCCCAAACAAATTTTATTGTAATTCTCCACAACCAGCTTCTTCCTCTCAAAGATTCTTAGTGTCTGTTGATATTATCAATCACAGTTACTTCCTTCATCTGTGATCAATGTTTTTCATTTCCTCTTCAGTTCTCTCATCTTAACCATAAGCATCCAACCAAACAACAGCTATGGATACCTGAAACCATAACTTATCTCTAGAAAGCACTTCTATTACTTCTATTCTTTTCATCCAAATGCTAAACATCTTTCAAGTAGAAATACAAAATATTTTCCATGAAAAGTTCCCTCATTGTTCAAACTCTGCATGATTCTGAATTTGCAATTGCTGTGGTATGTCACTCATTTACCACTTATCTACTACTCCTATTATGTTTATGTGTGTCTGTAGCTTATCTTTACAATTAGAGTATAAACATAAATTGTCTGAGTTATATCCATACATTTTGTTCTCTTCTAGCTTGTAGCACAGTATCTTTTGAAATTCTAGTGTAATATAGTGTAAGGAAAAAACATTGGAGGATCAGGTCTGCATTGGATTCCTGGATTTTAAAATAATATCTTTTGATAATTCTCACCAGCCTCATCATCCAATACTCCTACATCTACACATTCTGCTCCTCATATTTCCTGCTACTGTTTCATTCACCTAGACTTGTCTGATATCTGGAATATACTATACTTGCTCATCTTTCTTCCTTGTGAAATTTGACAAGATTCAGATTTTAAATCATGTGACTGTTTATGCTGTTGCCTCATTCCACCAAGTAGTAGAAAGTATGGTCTTACTGATTCAAATTGAGGTCAGTCAATTTCAGATTTTCTATGTCAGTTGGTGTTTCCTACCACTTTCTTTCTCCCTGTGGTTGGGTCTAGGTTGTAGGGCAAGCACAATGGTGAAACACTCAGTTCAAAGGTAGTCATTTGGCCACATTGCACACATCAATTATCTGGTATGTTTCTGTCACCAGTATTGGTATCCATAGAGATTTCTGCATTTCTACCCTGATATGGGGTCCAAACTGCACACTTCATTGCAAACTTTTGTCTGGAAATCAAGGTCCTCTAGATTCTTGGGCTTTCAGTGTCCCAAGTACACTATTCTCAGTTACTCATTTTATCTTATTTGGGCATTTTGGGTTCATTGGATTGTTACTTCAGTCTCCTCTTCTAGACATCTCATGAATTCATCTGTACTACACACACCTATGCCTACATCTTCCCAGAAGAACAAAGGAGAGACTCACAGTGCCATTTTGCTTTATTTCAAGTTCCATTTCCTCATCAATCCTGGGCCCTTCTTAAAGTATCCTCTTTGCCATGATCTTTGTTATGCTGCTCTAGGGTACACCAAACGTGTCACCATTTGTTTTAATTCCCACTAGTTGCTTTTCCTGCTTTGTGTTACATACTAAATTAAGGTCAATTAACATTTTACATCCTTTGCCAACCCTAACACAGAGATCAGAATGGCCTAAGTTGAAACCCAAACACTGAGAAAGAAGGGTTGCTTGTAGTAGAATTCCAGTATATGTGAATTAGAGTCATGTGTTAACAATGACAGTTTTGAGATCTTCCATCTTTATTGTTCTAAAGAAATTTTCCCTATTATATTTAAATAAAAATTTTTACTGAGGTATAATATAAATATAGTCAAGTTCACAAATAATTAGTCTAAAAGTTAATAAAATTTCTATCTACAAATATCACCTGGATCAAGGAAGACATGATTATCATTAGCTCCTATGTTATACTTCCCAGCTACAATTCCAGCTCCCCAAATCACCGGTATACTCACATATAACACTATAAGATAGTTTTGCTTCAATATATACAGTTTATATTCTTTTGGATTCTTTCACTTGAGATTCAGCCTCTAAGTTTCTTGTTATACTAGTTTATTCATTCTAATTGCTATCATTGTATGAGTATACTGCATCATTTATGTATACATATTTTTGTTGATTTGGGAACATTTGGGATTTTTTTCAAATTTTAGCAATTATGAATATTGACGCTATGAACATTAAGGATATCTATCTACTTACCTACATATATACCCTTTTGATGAACATATAACTAGGAGTGGAAGTGTTAGATCAAGTTATGTCTACCAGTTTTAGTTGATACCAGCAACCCATTTAACAAATTAGGTAGGCTGTTTTAACTTCTGCTTTGCTTAATTTTTTATCTTCTTCCCCAACAGAGCTTTACAATTTGGTAATTACTTAAAAGGAGAAACTTCTAAATCTAGAGCTGACTTTTGTACACATCCTTATTTACTAAGATATTACCCTCTTAATAGAAATTAATTTCTCCATACTGTAATTTTTGTGTATTCATTTAACATTATCAAAAGTTCTGTTTACTTCTTGGAATTTTTGCACTAATCCTTTGTCTGAATTCTTAGCTTATCATTCCACACCAAAAATTTCACATGACCCTAGGAGAAAGCATCTTGAAGAATGTTGGTTCACTTCCCTGAGAAATCCTTTATGCTTTAAGATCTCGGTGACTGCATTCCCAGTTGAATCGATTGGTCTTTAATACATTGTTTTGGGTTTTTTTTTTAATGACATTTTATTCAGTTTTTTCAGTACTTCTCAATGGAAGCATTAGTCTTCTGAGAGCTATCTTCTTATCGTATTTGGTAAAAATGTAAAAACATCATCTCCATCGAATCATTGAGGATTGATGATTGTTCCAAATCACCAGTTGAGAAAGCTGAAGTATTTTCTGCAACAGGAGGTATAACATTTAACATTTTACCTGATATGAGTGAATTATATGAGAGAATTCATGTAGTGAAAAGCACTTCTGCCAAAGAAATTGTACATCGTGAGCTTCTGATCCCAGAGGAGCTAAAATAATGAGTATTGATAGTGCATTTGTCTATGCATTCAAACATGTTGAATGAAACATTATTGGCAACCTCTTTCAACTCTCTGCTCAATTCCTGATGGTGAATTGCTTCTAGTTCCATGACTTACAATTCCCATGTCTTTGGGATTAGAACTGAACATTTATCTTATATAATGCAATTTTATATAAATTCTATCTTATCTCTCAAACTATTATAATTTCCATGTCGCTTGCAAAGTCTGGATATAACCATGAGATTCAAATTAGTTCTTAAGTAGTTATTGAATGCTGGAAAGACTATCAAGAAAATGAAAGAAAGTTCAAGTGAGAGATGGGAGGATTCTAAATAGATATTTTCTCTTACAAGCACAAACAAGTTTATATTTAATACTCATAAGAGAGGGAGGCCTTCTCTAATTACTGGGCACATTATGTTAAACCTGTTTTTAATGCACTCAACAAATATATATGGTTACTACATGTTGGACAGAAGTTTTCACATAAATATCAAAAATATTAAACACATTTAATGAAAGATGGTTTTTTAAATCCATATTCTGTCTCTATATATGTTGAATTTATGATTATTTTATTTTTTGAATTCTTTTAAAAAACACTATTGTTTTACATTTTTATTGTGCCCCCCAAAATATTAACCACATGGTGCCATTACAAAAAAATAAAAGACCCAGGGTGGGGTGGAGTGGAAATCAATCTCATATTTCCAGCTGAGTTTACCACTTGTCTAGCAATTATCATAAGTACTTCCCCACCACTGAGAGTGAGAAAAGAAGCTGTTGTTGCTGCCGCTTTGTGTTGTATGTTGCTATTTTATCCAATCTATTCCTGTAAATAACTTCTCAAAAACGTTAAATACCCATTTCCAAAGCACTTTTTAAAGCAAAGTACCCACTTGTTTTTCCTTCTCGGGACTTGGTGTTTCAGCTGCCAAAATTTCACAAAGGATGAAACAGGCCTGCTGAGAAAATACAAAAAAAATAAAAGCACCCAGAGTTATATTCGAGTACTATATTAACTTTCTCATTTACTGTTGGCAGTACATTGTTTTACTTAATTCATAGATACTTGAGTTAAAGAAAAAAAAAAGAAAAGAAAAGAAAAAACAAGATCAACAACAACCAAAATTGAGTTGGGAACAAAATGCCTTCAACTGGGCATAGGTTAATAAAAATATATGTGCTTTATTACCATAGTTTATCATATGTGTGGGCCTCTTTTTTTAAATGAGTGTACATAGTGCTAACACTTTTGCATGGCATTTGGGAAAATAGATTTTATGTCAGAAGTAAGATTAGTTCTAAGCCATTTCAAATAGATGTAATTCCACTAAAATCACAAGAAAATAACTAATGTTTGGAAATCAATAAAACTAGTCTAGTCCCAGCTCTGACATTAACTAATCTACTCTGTGGACAGGCCATGCCATAACTACACAGCAGTAACATGAGAGTTGAAATCTGTGATCCTCTTATGTGCCTTTCCACTGTAGTGTTCTGTCACACACTACCTGCCTACTGTAGCACAGGCTTTCCCTAGGCACTCACAGTGGAAGCTTTGCAGCAGAGCTCTAGTTAGCTCCTTGTCCTTCAAATATTTTTATCATTCTCCACAATCTTCCCCCCTCCCAGGCCACATCTTTCATAGAGCTGCAGCCACTCAGCACACATCAATCAATCATTTCCTTCTGTAACTGTGTCAAAACTCACATCAAGTAAAAATTGATCTGTTTGACTTTCTCTATCTAAAATAATCAAATCTTATTCTGTCACTCCAACTTTATTTTCCACTGGTCCCCACAATGTAGCCTCCATTCTCATCTCCCTTATTTTTTCCTCTTTCTCTCCAACCTCACCTTTATCCTGCTCATTGATTTACACCTTTTTTTACGTTTTTTTTTTTTATTTCAGCATATTGCAGGGGTACAAATGTTTACATTACATATATTGCCTTTGCCCCACCCAAGTCAAAGCTTCACGCATGTCCATCCCCCAGATGGTGCACACCGCAACCATTAGGTATGAATACACCCAACCCCTCCTCCCCTACAAATGCCCGACACCCGATGAATGTTATTACTATATGTGCACTTAAGTGTTGATCAGTTAATACCAATTTGATGGTGAGTACTTTTGCTGTTGTATATGGTGCATTTCCTCTCTCTCCTTGCCATTATCTTAAAATTATGATCTTTTCACTGGTCACTCACCCATCACATTAGGCCATGTTGTTAATTTTTCTTAGATCCTGTTAAACTATAACAATGTTTCTGAAATATGTCTCCTCCAAATGAATTGTAAGCTCCTTCAAAACTGAACCAGTGCCATAGATAGTGTAGCGTATACGTGGCTGGCCACACCAGAACCACTGAATAAATGCTTTCTGGATTCCTTGTCACATATTCACGAAAAGAAGATAACTTATTTAAGGACAAACAAGGTAAAAATTTTGACCAAGAAGCTTCAATGATACATATTAGAAAGCGGAGGGAGGTATATGATCAAATTGAAATTTTTCTATGGAGTCAAGAATCTGTTAATAAACTTTCATGCACCAACAAGGTAGAAAAGAGCTAAGGAGAGATATAGAAGGATGCTATGGAAGGATTCGTTTGTTGTGTGAAGTCATCTTATATTCTGTTGAATAGGACTTTCTAAAAAGAAGAGCAGCTCTCATCTCAGAGTTGCTGAAGGCAACACAGGATCCATAGAACGGAGAAGGGAGTAGATGAGGACCCCAAGAATCACACATTAGCCCATCCTAGACTGCAGTTGACACGGCCCTGGCAGTGCAGGTGAGGGCTCCACGGGACCCCAAGTGACCATCAGAAGAGGCAGCAGCAAGAAGCATCAGCTGCTACCAGAAAGCTAAAGACTAGCCTTCAACGGCTCCATTTGTAAAATAAGAGTTTCCTTCTCCCCCTTTATCTTCTTCATTAATACCTTTCAATACCTAGTTAGAAATCATACTCAGTTAGTGAGGAAGGAGGCAATGGGTATGAGAGAGGAAGCCCAGCACAGCTTGTTCCCAGGCTGCTTGCTTACAGTCAGGAGCTGGAGAAGTAGAACAGCTTCAACTTTGAAAAAAATGTTTTAGACTATTTCATGGGAATAGATGATCCAAGACCAACTTGAGATTTTTGTGAATGTTTCTTAAAATAATTAAAGGCATTTTTGCCAAGCAAGAACAGTCAGAGAAGCCATGAGACTGTGTGAATTTTAATCCAGGGACATAGGAAAAACTTTCAAAAAGTACAAATTTTGAAACTACAATGAGAAAAAAACATAATGTTCTTTTGTCTTAGGTTCCTATGACTCAACCTTGTTCAAAATACTGATTGCAGGGAAGAAATGCTAGAACGTGTGGTTCCAGAAACATGTAACATGAGAATTACAACTAATACTTCCTCAGATCTTAAGGGTTGTAATGAAGCATGTAGACTTAAAGGGATAGGAAAGGAGAAATAATGAATTAGCACGGCTAATTGGGAGACTGGGGGAGGCTGGTCTAACTGGAGATTTGGGTTTTTATCATAGGCTACTAGCATATCAGTTCCTACCTATCTGCTGGGATAGGACTTTGTTCACAAGAAAACAAAGTCGTTAGATGTTTTTGAAAAGTAGACCATTGTGATTTAATCTATGTAACATTTACAGACCTCTCGACATAATGTGTGTGTGTGTGTGTGTGTGTGTGTGTATCTCATGCCATTGTGTAATATCTGGTACCATCCTAGTATTTAGTGTAAATCAGAGCTATCTTGAGTATTTTAAGTTTTTTTTTTTCTTTCTTCAAAGGAAAAGCATTTTAAGAAGAATCAAATCTTTGAACTTTAGAATAAAATTTCCCTGATGAGTTCCATCATTTGGCATATAGATCTTAGGAGCTCAAAAGAAAAATAAGGATGACATTAGGAAAAGGTAGATATAGTTAAATACTAAGAAACACTTAAAAGAAATTTGTAAGCCAAGAATGGGGGCCTGCAACCAACAATTTGTGAATAGATTGGATTTTTCCTCACACATTTCATTCTGGGACTATAATATTATTGTATAGAGGCAATAGACATTCCTTTGAAATTGTGTACTTCTTCCTTGGTGGCTCCTCCCTTTGTGACCATCCCTGCCTACTCCCTGTGTGTCACTGCAACAACAGAAGCTCTCATGAAACGTGGGCATTGCCTCTCTCTCCCATCTCCCACTTACTGTGAGTCACTGATTTCTCTTGATTTCTCCATAATTAAGATCAACTCTTTTGAAATGCCTTTCAAAACTCTTTATGAATGAGCCTTTGATTTTCTTTCTAAACTCATCTCTGACCATTTTCCTACATGTACCACATATTGCAGTCAAATAGAACTACAGTAAAATCAGAACCATTTAGGGTAAAGTTAAGGCATTGATGACATCAACCCATTCTAAGACAAACTATACATATTTGGAGATGGGTTCATTGTGGCTATGGGATATGAAATTTTATATTCTTATCGAGACTTGATGCCAAGCACCTAATGGATGATTGATGGTCACTCCCTGTTCTGGGAGTGATGGGTTAGCTCTGGGTGCCAGGTCATGGGTTAGTCTACAAGACCTGCTTCAGTGGAAGCAGTCTTGCCCATGGCCCTCCAGGACATGCTACAGAAGAACAACACTTCTCTAGTCACACAGCACCTGACCCAATCCTTTCTATTGCAAATGAATTTTGAGTAAGAATGACATCCTTAAGAGTAAGGATATTAGAGAATAATAGTCAAAAGCCTGTGAACAACTAAAATTAATTTTTAGCTTTACCCCTACTATATGTGTTACCTATGGAAACACTACAATTTTAGTTCTTCAAGAGTTCTAAATTATCCTCCGGAAAATTGAATTGCTATTTGTGACTTAAAGGAAAACATAACTAAAAAAGAAAAATATTTAGAAGTTAAACATTTTGGAGACAGCTGCTCTAAATTCTGAGAGTCTTAGTTTTGAAGATATGAATTTCTAAACCCAATAGTGCCAAAGAAGCTATGTGTTCTAAAATTTAGTTAACTTCACTATCCTTCAATTCATGGAGAATGCAACTTTCCCTTGAATTTGAACTTTTATACAAGTTAGTAAAGCTTACTTTCACTAATTATCTAGAACTATTATTGATTTCACTCCATCAATTTATTTAAGTAAATTTATTCTCTTCGTTTTCAGACTTGACAATTTAAAACACATGCACACACACAAGTTACGAAAAGTACTCGAAAAATTCCATACTCTCTGAGAAACAACACAAAAAACTTCCTATCTACATTTTATTTAATGTGGTCTAGCTTTCTTCTCTACCTAAATTTTAGTTCATAGTTGCAATCATTCAGTAAATAAAATTCTATGTCCTGCTCTATTTCCATAACAGGAAAAGCCAGTCCCACTCCACATTATATTAACTGCTTTGTAAATCTAATGTTAATGGCCACAAAAGTACTCTCCATCTAATGTTGGTATCTTGATGTATTTAATAATTTCTGTTTTATACTTATAAACTGTTTCTAAAAACTTGGCACTATAAATATTTGATAAATATTACTTATGTTTATATATTTTTATGAAGCTAAAAGTTTATTTTTGATTTTTAATTTTTAATTTAATTTTTTTTTATTTTATTTTATTTTTTTTTTTGAGACAGAGTCTCGCTCTGTTACCCGGGCTAGAGTGAGTGCCGTGGTGTCAGCCTAGCTCACAGCAACCTCAAACTCCTGGGCTCAAGCGATCCTACTGCCTCAGCCTCCCGAGTAGCTGGGACTACAGGCATGCGCCACCATGCCCGGCTAATTTTTTCTATATATATATATATATTTTAGTTGGCCAGATAATTTCTTTCTATTTTTTTAGTAGAGACAGGGTCTCGCTCTTGCTCAGGCTGGTCTCGAACTCCTGACCTTGAGCGATCCACACGCCTCGGCCTCCCAGAGTGCTAGGATTACAGGCGTGAGCCATCGCGCCCGGCCTATTTTTGAATTATTTGACCAAAATAGAGTTTTATAGTAAAATAATATGAGAATTTTGCTTTTTATATTTATTGACATATCAAGCCTTGATCTTTATGACTTAATTTTAACCATGTCATTATATTTGGAGAGATTACTTATCAACTTCCCTTCAGTAATTTATTCAATGAAAATTTAAACATTATTCTATACCAGGCACTGTCATATGTGCTGAAGATACACTTGTGAACTAGGGAACAAAGATTCCTTTCTCCAGAAGTTGAAATTTTAGTGGAATGTGAGAGGAGGTAAATAGTCACTCGTGGAAAGAATAGAAGAGAAAGACTGAAAGGAAGGAAGGAGGGAGTTAAGGAAGGGAGAAAGGAAAAGAGGGAGAGAGGGAGAAAGGGAAGGAGAGAGAGGAGGGAAGGAAGGCGGGGGGATGGAAAACAGGAAGGAAAAAAGGAAGGAGAGTTGGAAGGAAAGAAAGAAGGAAGGAAGGAGAGAGGGAAGGAGAGAGGAAAAATGAAACAAAAAAGTGAAAAGGAAATGAAGAAGGGAGGTCCAATGTCATAAGACTCTGCAGGCAACTATAATGTATACTACATCCAGTCTGCCCAATTAGGAGCCAGTGAACACAAATTTTTAAGGCATGTAATTAATGAATTGAATATCAAATTTAAGTACAAAGACAGGGATATATGTTTATCCAAAGGTGCAAAACTCAAGTTTTTAATAAATAAAAGAGTAAAATCTTAATCAATTAATAGCCAAGACTCATACTTGAATAAAATTTAGGGGCATATGCTGATGAACTGGATCCCAAGCACACTCTGTATAAAATTAAGTGAGGATTCCTTATCTTTCTAAATTTTGGGGATAATATGCTTAAAGCCAACAGTCAAAGTGGAGGGCTGAAATCCATCTTACCTGCACGCGACATCTTTAGGAACACGATGCACAGACATCCTTTATCTTGCCAATACCAATTGGAATGGTAACAGGGATATTAACTTATGAGAGCATTACTCATGAAGAAAAATTAATTATTTTGACTTTTCCTTGATATTTGAAAGGAAAAAAGTCTGATTAGATCATCAAGTTTATTTCCCACAGGCCAGAGCAAGAAAAGCACTTAGAGAACAACACCTGGCCTCGTAATTTTCTGAGAGAGGGTCTTGGCTTCTTCTAATTAGGATGACTGAATACGTTCCAAATAGCTTTGTTTGTTATCTTATTCGCAAATGATCACTGAACATAAGATGATTCAAAGGGACTTCCAAATGCAAATATCTCAATTAAGGAAGACAAGATTCCAAGAAAGATAATAAGCCTGCAATCGATAAGTTGGTTACTAAAAATATTCATTTTTCAGTACCAGTGTTTTGAAAGTGCTAAAGAGTAATATCATGTATTTCATGTATATAGCAACTGACCCAGATTGTGTGAAAGATATTAGTTCTTAAGCTGAACATTTTACTTTTGATTTTTTTCTCTTTATTGCAATTGCTAATTTTCCAATTGCCATGAAATTTCCCAATCTGAGGCTGAGCATAGCATTACATTTGAGCAGTTGTCTGCATAACAATATTTTTGAAAATTAATTAGGCATTGAGATAATGATCCATTTTCCTTCTTGGGATTCTCACTTGCCTAGAAATAGTGTGAAGAATTTTTTTTTTTTTTTCCAAATTAAGTGGTGGCTTTTATAGAACAATGAAAGAGCCGATTCCATGTGGGCGTCTTTTGTTTTTAAAGTACAGTGTTCTACTGTGAAATTAAATTAAGGAAGCTGTGTTCAATATTAATGCAATGTCACATTTCTTAATAGGTTCATATTTACAGCAGTGTAAGAAATGTTTACTTTACACTGGTCAGTGAGATTTTCTTAAAGAAATGTACATTTATAAATCTGTTCTTCAGGCTCCAATATCAGGGGCCTAATGTGGATGTGTTTTATGATTTTTTTCTCCTCATCAGTGAGTGGGTGGTTGCAAAGAGTGACTTTGGCATCATTATAAACCAGTCTTTCTTAAACTGGGGTGACTAGCAGCATCGCACCAACCCCAAAGATTCATGATTAACTAATCTGGGTGATGTTGGGTGCTGTGTTTTATTAAGCTCCCCAGATTAGACCCACCACTACCATTTGTCAGACACAAGGGGGCCAAATGAAAGCCCCCTTACATGTGATATGTCAAATATTTTAAAGTTCTGTATGATGTTATCAACCTTCGATAAGAGATGTTCTATCATGCTATCTTGACAGAAGTCATCATTAAGACCTAGAAGGCCAGGTTCAAGTGTTGCATTTGAGGACTCCTGGGAGTTTTTCATGGGTACATGACATCAAGTGGAGTCAGACTGCCCTCCATCCAGACACCTGCCCACACACCTTCTCCCTCACCCCCAGCTGTGTCCTGCCCTGTGACACAGGTGTGTGCACACTGCAGCCCAGCAGTGTGTAGACTCCAGCTACCATCTGGGCTGCCCTTGTCATTAGGGGTGTGCAGCACTCCAGACAGAACGGGGTTTGCCCTTGTGAGGTTGGACATAGGACAAGGCCTGCGCAGGTACTGGAAGTGGCCATGGGCCTTTTGATCAGGAAATTCTGGAGTCCTGAGTTGCTGGATTGCAGTGTAGAAGGGAAGGGATGCAGGGTTTTCATGGGTATGTCTCTCGAGGGGAAAAATACAGCTGAGGAGAATCAGAGAAGATCTCCACTTAGAGCCCCAGTGATTCCAGTGAGTAACCAGGATTGAGAACTGAGGCTCCAGACTCCTGTCTTGAGGTCACATAGTGCTACAGGTCTTCATAAACCAATGCAATTCATTGCACTACTTAGCAATAGCATCCGTAGGCTTAATGAATGATCATTTCTAAGCATGTCATAGCATATTTTATTGCAGCATTATGAAACCATACTTTAGACACATCATTACATACACAATTTTAACCTAAAAATTAATTCCGGTTTCTGTGTGTCAGCATGCACAAGCATGAGTTTGTCTCTGTCTCCATCTCTGTCACTTTGTGTTCCTGTCTTCTTTCACACATTATCTCAGTCTCTCCCTCTTTGTTTCTTTTGCTTTGATGAGCGCCATGTTCCTCTTACTCTGTCATCCTTGCATTTTGCGTCTCTCTCTCTCTCTCTCTCTCTCTCTGACATATTCTCACACATTCACATGCCTCTAAGCATCAAGTAGAGCAATACAGGTAAATGGAAGAGTTAGATACAAATAGGACTTTGTCTAGGATATTCAGAGATCGACAGGTATAAACATACTTTGCATCCAAATCAGAACACTCCCTCTATAGGAAAAACATTTTATAAGGGATTTTTTTTTCACATTCCACATATTTCTCTAGACCAGAAGAAAATAAGCATACCTGAAATGCCACCATTTTAACCACGAAGACATGCTACATTTAATTAAATAAACACACAGCTGTTCTTCCTTTGGGTAAACAGATGGCACATGTCATTCACTTTACTTACTGAAGAAGAGGAGGAGGCATTATTGAGTGCAGTTTAGGAGCAATTAATTGACAAAACAATGATGCCAACAGCCAAATTTGAGAGGACAAAGGACCACCACATTTCATTAAAGAACTGAAAAATTATTTTACCCTTTCAAACATAGATTAAATTATTTGATTCAAAAACACCTCTCTTTAATTTCTGTGGAGAGAGTTACACTAAACCAAATGTTGTAGGCCATGGAATTGTCATTAAGCAGCTACTTCCTATTTTAATTTAGAAGCAGATCTCTAGGTTCTGTTATTTTACTTCCTCCTTCTTAGATGTTTTTTAATTTTGCCTTATAATTAATTTCTTGACTATATTTTAATTTCTAACCAAGCCTATATCGATGACACTTTATATTTAATTAATTTCTTCTAATTAATTATCTGTGGTATTCACTGTCACTATAAAGTAACTAAAAGTTGAGTTTTTTCTAAATTATCATAACATGGAAACATACATTATCTATATTCATGTAGTAGTTAATATATGTATATATCAGCACAATGTAGAAGGACATTTATTACTCTTGTATTAATGTGTACAATGTGAAGGACATTTATTACATTTATGATATGATGCCTTTAAGCATTGAGAATTGTCATCTGTTATTTTTGCAAGGCACTTGTAAAGAATTAATATTATGGGATAATTTATAAATGTTAGGTGACGAATTTCAATATCATTTTCCAAAGAACTTCACAGATCACTTCTGAAATATTCTAATTAAATTTTGTTTTAATTGGCAAGCTTCTGAAAAAAAATAAAAACTATGCATCTTTAGGAAGTATATGGAAGTAAAATTATAAAGTTTCCAAATCTTAAACCTTAAGTGCTTGACACAGACAGAATTAGAACTTTGTGGATGCACGAAAATATACAATTTTATATAATAACTCAGTCTTTTAATTTATGTCTTAGCAATAGTCTCCACCAGAATTTAATGACCCCATTACTTTCCTTTATGTAACTTCCAAGAGCTTTGAGAATCTCCTTGATTGGAGAGGAGGAACATATCTAAAATGAGAGGGTGGCATAATCTCACCCTCACGAAAAGGGAATTAATTATAAGGTCATTTCCAGAAATTTGTTTTCAATTTAAATGAAGCTGAAGATTCTGATTTTTCTAATTTTTTTTTTTTTTCTGGGGGAGGAACCTTTTAAAAAACAGGGTGTTATTTCCCACATTTCACTCATGCAATGGGTGATTTAACATCATTTTCATGGTTAATGTCTCTATGCCTTGATTTACCGCAGAAAATATAAGTATCTGTAGATTTCCTCTACAACTTACTTTGTAAGCCAAAAAATACTTGCATCAATGCTTTCAAAGCTAAGGCAGCTGCTTGTCAATTAAGTGGGACTTTTTATTGGCTCTCTGGTCTTTTCTCAGCACAGATTTTCTTCATTAAAATTCCCTCCGCCCTTTCTTTTTCTTGTTTCTGAACATGCTTTTGTTAAAAGAGAAGCAGTGAGAGCAACTATTCCACAAGTCTGAATCATATTCCTTTAAATATTTAGCCTTTTGAGCAATGAGAAATGAGCTTAAAACACTTGAGGTTCAATTCCATATCATCTAATTCTTAAATGAGATATTCCAAGGAGTGGTTCTCTCTGTACAAATATAATATGTGGCACATCCTACAAAGAAAATAAAAATATTTAAAATGTTTCTGTGTCTGCATGAGATCGCATCTCTTATATACTACTGTAAAATGTCCCTAACTCCTTATAAGGAATATAAGTGAACTATTTAAAGTAACAAAAGGGTTTTCTTTCCTCTTTTTTCCTCTTAAGATTGCAAGAAGGCAATGAAGGTGATTAAAGCAGTTTTAAATACCATAAATTTGGCAAACACATCCCAGTGAAAACTTCTCAACTAAATTTGTAACTTTCATTCTTTGACAAGTTAATTTATATTCATAATAAGGCAGCATCTACTAGGAGGATTGTGTGAATCGAGTCACTAGAATCTACGTAGGAACACACGGCAGTGTAGTTCCTTTTTTATTTACCCATTAATTCCACCTAGTTGGTCCCATAGACTAAGATGGGGCAGAGGAAAGGAAGAAAGACTGTTGTCAAGAATTACATTACTTCTTAAGATGAAAGGAAATGGGCACATTCAGAACTGAGACATGGAAATGCCTTGAACACTATACAACCTAAACCTCAAGGAGCAGTTCCATTTTCTAGTATCTTTATAATTTGTTCTCTCCCTCTTTTTATTTCCAGTGAGATTTTGTATTTTTTAAAAGACCCCTTTTTCAAGTGCAGCTGAACAACCTATAATTAAAGTTATTGTTTTTCTGTTTTTAAACCTGGGGAAACAGTCCATTCAAACTCTCCGTTCCCTCCATCTCCAAACCTCTCCCAATGAATGAACTTTTGTTAATACCTTAATTGAATGAAGTTATTCTAGCATGAAATTATTCTTGCTAAGGGAAAATAAGATAAGAGAAGGGATTCAGATGAATCAGCGTCGATCACTCCATATGGTTATTAGGGAAGAGCACCCTCCCTATAAACCAGCCAACTGGTGCCAAAGGCTTTGCACAGAAACCACCAGATGTTGTAACAGAGATACAGGTGATGCCCAGCCATGCAGGTAGGGATTCAAGGAGAGACATTTCAAAAGACTGTGCCTGAAACACTGAGGCTTAATTGAGAGGTTTGATTTTGGAAGAGGTTCACAGAAGCAACCATTTCTTAAAGCAGTCTTCATATATAGCACATGTACATACCTGCCCACTTATTAATGGCAAGGAGAACTCAGGGCCTTGTATTAGAAATGAAACATTCACAGAAACATCCTCTTCCACCCCTGCCGAAGAATGTCATGGTAGACCTCAGCACAAAACAAAATGCTGTGTGCGCAGTATGCAGTGAGTCATAAAATTATAGAATTAAAGCGTAGGAGCAAAATAACTTTATCTTTTCCCCTCTTATTCTTAGTATCTCAGTGCTTCATAAAGCCAAACATTGCCTGAGTTAATGGAATGAATGACATTGCCTAGTGTAAGCATGTATCACCTGGGGAGATCTGTATTGATTATTACATAATAAGGATTTCACAACTGATTTACACCTCACCCATACAGTGTTTTAGCACTGCCCAGGTAAATGCCAATAAGTGTTTCTATTACTCTGAATTGTTTTATAGATTTGGATTTGTTGGATTTGCCAGCAAGTCGATTATTATATGTAAGGACAATGCAAAGTTACTAGAACATCTTAGGCATTTTATACATGCAAATAAACCTTAAGTTCTTGCTTAATAAACTCGAGTATAGCATTGAGACTCAGTTAATCAGGAAATTGTAACCTTCTAAGACCCTACTTTGTATTCAAATATTAATTATTTTAAATAATATATTCTTATGAAAGTATGTAAAGTCAATTGAAGAAATAACTCTCATTTTTTTTTAAATTTTGCTTTTTAATTCAAGTTTCAAATTTATCATTGTTATTTAATTCTAGAGGGTGATTATTATATATACACACACAGACATACCTGTAGGTATAAACAGGAACACATAAATCTAAATGTGCTTTTGAAAAGCATATCTTATATGCTTTTGTAAATATATGTTTTATATATATATATATATATATATATTTGAGACAGAGTCTCGTTTTGTTGTTGGGGCTAGAGTGCAGTGGTGTCATCACAGCTCACTGCAGCCTCAAACTCCTGAGCTCAAGCAATCCTCCTCCTTCAGCCTCCTAAGTAGCTGGGACTATAAGTGCATGGCACTATGACTTGCTATTTTTTCTATTTTTTGTTGAGACCAGATTTTGCTATGTTGCTGAGGGTGGTCTTGAACCACCGGCCTCAAGGGATCCTCCCTCCTTGGCCCCCAAAAGTGCTAGGATTATATGCGTGAACCACCGCTCCAGGCCCATAAATATATTTTTTATAACAAAATAAGAAATCATCTCAGAGGATTTCCTTTTGGGGGCCTTTTCCTCAAAATTGGTAAACCTTTAGGTGTCTTTGTGCAAAACCTCTGTAGGGTATAAAAATCTGGATTTCCTAAGAGAAGTCTCTTCATTTGCTTAATCCCAGAATCGTACTACTTTATTTTCTGCCAAAAGCATGTCTAACTGCCAGGGTACGGTGAGAAAACTGGGTTTTCAGAACAATCTAAAAACAGGCCTCCCCAGGCTGTACTTGAACTTATCAAAGCCGCAGCACTTTTCCATGTGGGATAATGGCACCATGTAGAAGTGTTTTAAGAACATTGCTGAAATCATCTTGGTGTGGTTGTTCTTTTCCCTACGTGTCCCTGGTTGTTTTGGATTCTGGGTGTACAGGCTGAGCTGGAAGAATGGCTGTGACTTTGTGTACTGCACCTTTCCTTCCCAGTCTCCTATCCCTAAACAAGCTCCAGGATGGAAACACAGGTCTTATTATCCAAGGCAACTTGCATGACATCCATACACAGATTATTCACGTACGTATTATTGTTGGAGCATCTGCTGAGGGGTGAGGTCTGGCTGTGCCACATTACAGCAGCTGTGGGTGTAGGAACTGCCTGGGAATCAGCACGGAGCCCGTTCCCTGTTTGGCAGCACAACGCTGGCTCCGGGATATGCCGCAGCACCCAGCTTAGAAGCCCAGCCCCCACCTTGGGAAGGCTCTAAATGGAATATTCCATTTACAGCTTTTCTTTTCTCTTATGCTTTTAGAAATGTACAATTTTTCATTTGACATTCAGATATCTGTGCCACTAGAAAACTTTCAGGTGCCACATACACACACACACACACACATACACACACAAATACACTATACACACATGCACACATATATGTGTATATCGATAGATATTTGGTGTGAATAACTCTTCGAAAAACACAAGTTTCTTTAATATAAGTTTTTAAAAAAGAATTATTACTCTAAATTATTCTATGAATTCTTCTTTGTTTTTAAATACCCACATTGAAGTTGCTGAATCACAAATACCAATAGGTAGCTGCAGCTGATGTTTCTACAGGTGAAGGGTTTCCTCGGAAGGCAGCAACATCTGCTTTCACTTCTTCAGTTTTACTCATCCCTAAAATTGATAAAAAAACATTCAAGAAGTCTTCTATTTTCCTCCCAAATACATAAAATCTTCCCAAATGGATACCATTTCTAAATAATACTTTAGTTCAAAGCCATACCAAAAAATATACCATGGGAAATTAAGATGCATAAAAGTTATTGAGTAAAGTAATCTTGACTCTATCTTAGAGCTTTATTTGTTCACCAGGTTTTCCTTTCATCAGCCTTATACCCTAGCTACTTCTGACTTCCTGTAAATTCTACCATGTAGAGAGACTGACAATTTATATAGGATACCAGGCTCTAAATATCTTACCTATCCTCATGTTCTTGATGGACTTTTCCCTAGACATTTTCTGGAAGTTGCTACATTATATCATTGAGCACCACCTGGGTAGCACAAGCTCTATTAGTCTAGTGAGGGAACTGAGGAGAGACACCAAGTAGGATCATGGAAAAACTATGCCACATCTTGGGCTGGCTGGGTTACAAGTATCAAAAGAGGAATTATGAAGAAATTTCTGGATCTAGCATGTATTCTAGGTATTTTCTAATCAGCAATAAATTGAAATTTATGCCTTAAAAAGTCCAGGTGGTATCTTCATTTATTATCTCACAGAGGAAGATACAGAATTCTTCGCCAATTTAGACCTTTTCTTTAAAAAAATTCAGTGAAATATTTCAGTAAGTCAGTATTAGAGGTCTAACATAAAGCATAGGAAATTCAGACTTTATATTTCTGTTATCAGCTATTTGAAGAGTTTGTCAAGTCTGGCTAATAAGTCAAGTAGATGTTCAATCTCTGTGAAATATGTTTTTGATTCAGATTATGTTAAGCCATACTAATCTTATCATGCTAGGCAGAAAGTAGGCACTGGTGAATGGTAGATATTGTCATCACTATCATAGTTTTACCATTCATAAAACAAATTAAGCACATATGCTATATTGAACACCATGCCAGGATCTTTGTCTAATTTGCTTTACAAACCTACCTGATAGATATCATTATCCCCGTTTTCATGAAAAAAGAAATTGATGTTTTGGAAGGTTAAGTAGCTTTTCCAAGATCACTCAGCAGACAGTTGCATGCAAGACTATTCACCCGAAAAGTCTGTATTTTCCCTTATGCAATGCTAAATTTTATTTTAATATGGGCAGGTAGGAAAAACTATTAAAGTGGAGTGAGTGGTCAGTAGTTGTCAAAAAACAAAAATAGATTGAGGCAACTAAAGGATGATAAAAAAGTTTTGTATTCAGAATATATCCATTTTTGACTTCAATTTCACACAGTGGCAGGGAAATAAAGATTGAAGTATTTATTAGAAGAAAGTAAAGGGAACTAAGACCTATTTCTTATCCAACATTTTCGATTCAGAATACTAGGTACTTTACATATGCTAGCTCATTTAAATATCACAACAATTCCCCAAGGTTGGGGCTTGCTGTCTAGGTTAACAGATGAGGGAATTACAGGGCACAGCAGGATAGGTTAAGTTACAGCTCACACGGCTAGGAAGTAGTGATACTTTCCACTGTGGATGGATGCACACAGACATTCTTACTTATGAGCAAAATAAATTATCTAATTATTTTTTTTTTGGATATTCCCATTAAACACTCCCAATCATGTCAATAATCAAGTATGTCACTGTCCAGTCAAGTTTGGGTTTGGATGAGGGAAAAATGATATTATCTAAATATAATCTATAGAAAATGAAAATGATGCTCATAAGGCTACAATACTTCAGAATATAATTTTAGCTATATCAAACTAAGCCAACCAGCTAAATGCTCTTCAAGTTATTATATTTCTGATATTAAGAACTATCAAACAGGAAGAGAGTATCTCCTTCATTCCAAGCACACTCCAGCTTAATTCTGTGAGTTAGGGCTCATCAATTTAACATTACAGAAGATGAAACTGTGACTTAGCCTGCGTTCAAACTGCTGCTAAGTAG
Organism: Varecia variegata; assembly: GCA_028533085.1. Lineage (NCBI taxonomy): Eukaryota > Metazoa > Chordata > Mammalia > Primates > Lemuridae > Varecia > Varecia variegata. The sequence continues at coordinate 58,397,685 of CM052445.1, read as the reverse complement.
CAGATATTGAATTTTTAACTCAAATTTTGTGTTTTTAATCCTTTCTTCTTCACTTTCTCAACCAAAAAAATCACTGGTGACAAAAAATATATATATCATATATATGAATTGTCTATTTGCCCTGAACTGCATCAATAGATATGTTGCATCATGACTTGCAGGCAGATTCCAGGACTTCAGAATTTGATATTTTTGTTTGTATTTGTGAGAAATAGAACTGATTCAAAAATCCGTAATTTTCATTTACATAAGCCAGAAGAGTGGTCATGTGTTTTAGTACGTTTAAAATGAAGGAAGCCTGTGAGTCACAGGCTTGCCTACTCTCCAGGCTGGAGTCCTCAGAAAGAACATTGACACCAGCAGCAGAGCTGTAACAGAAGATTAAAAAAAAAAAAAAAAAAAAAAGATGGAAGCTGAGTGTTCAGTGGCTTTCAACAGCCTCAGTTATCTTTAAACATATGGCTATTTTATATATTTTTTTACTTGTAAAGTGTAGATTTAAGACTAGACTTTAAAAAATATATTATCATAAAATGTATCATGTCCACCAAAGTTATTTAACACACCTCAGTTTTTTAAGTGATCTCTTTCTTGAGCCAATGGTTAATTTTGTTTTTTCTGAGGAAGAAATATCAAACTTGCTGATATATAACAATTACAGTAAACAGGATTGTATATAATCTGAAAGAGGGCAATGAATTAAATTTAAGAGTTAACTTGCATAGAAAGGTCTATATAATGAGACAAATTGTGACTCTAAGCATAGTTATGGTAGAAGTAAGCATTCAGTGTGTATTTATACTATTTCAGGTATGTGATTTTTATCAACGAAAATTATAATACACATGATTATTTGATAAGTATCAGTGCAAATGTATGTCACTTTTAAAGATATTTACAATGACTAAGATGTAGCTTGTACACACATACACACACACACACACACACACACACATTTAGTGATGAGGGCATTTAGATTGAAAAACATTAGTGACTTCCTCAAATAGCATGGTAGAACTTAGAGCCAACATCTCCTATGCTTTAGGTCAGACTCCTTTCCCAGCACCTGTCAGCCACAAATTTCTGAATCAAGATTATGTTATCCAGGAAATTTCCTGTGTACCATGTGAAATTATTCCATGTCTTAAATATATTTTAACTATAAATGCCAGAAAAATGCTAAATTAATCATAATAACTAATTTAGATGACTTAAAATATTAGTGTGTTTTTTTTTTTTTTATGTGACTTAAACCAAAATAAAGGAAATAGTTCTACTACATGTTTAGGCTTTTCCATGTCAAAGTTCCCAAAGCTTGAATTTTTACAATGTCTTTTTAATGAGTTAATTATTTTGTTCATTTTGCTCATAAGAAAGTCTGATATAATCATTATATTTCTGTTGCTAATAGCTGTCAGGAGTTGGTTCCCTGCCCTAAGACTTTGAAAAAATTGAGATCAAAGTCCATTTTGGGAAGGATATCAGTCCAGACTGGACAACAAGGGCAACAATCAGGATCATTGAGCCATTTTCCTCAAGACAGAGATCAGGATCTAGGGTGAAGCCAATAAAACAAAGCCAATAAGACATATGCTCAGAAAAAATATATCAGAATTAAATTGCCAAAGCAAACACAGAAGCCTAGAAATAAAGTGTTAGGACGAATGTAAGAAGCATCAGGGTTCATCTTCAGAGACTTTATAGAAAGGGGCAAGTGAGGTAGCATTGCCCACGTAGAAAAAACTGACCATGCATTTATCATACTGCAATACATTCAGATATGTTAATATTTTTCTCATAAATTCTCAAATTTAGTGGATAAGGAACTGCCTGGAGAAATAGATTGTTATTCATTTAACTATCATTTATCATGTCCCAGAGATAGGAACTACAAAAAAGTTGTATGGGGAGAAATAAAAATAAATAATTAAATTAGAAGGATGCCCAGGCACAGCAGCAGCCCAAGGAGAAGACTGTCCATTGATATTTCTCCACCAAGAACCAGGAAAGCCTTCTGGATATGGTAATGCTTAGTTCAGTCTTGATAGATTATAGTTATATTATTCCAGGTTGGTAAAGGTGACAATGGCCTTTTAAAGAGATCTGATGCTTAAAGTCACTGAAGTACTCTGCAGGAGTACAAATAGTTCATGATGGCTGTAATCAATAATTGACAGATATTTGTGACCACCAAGAAGCCACATAGTGAACTGCACTTCAGATATACAATACCTGATTAAATCCTACCTCCGTCCCTTAGTAGCCCTGTGACCTTGGGCAAGGTATATAACCTCTCATTGCCTCTCTGTAAAATGAGAATAATACTGTTAATAGAACTTACCTCCATAAGGTTGCTATGAAGATTAAATGAGTAAATGCTTGCAATATATTAGAAACTCTTAGCACATACCATACAAATGCTCTGATCTAACTGTGACGGGCAAAATTCTCATGATAAACATGGTAATGAGCACTTTTTTCCTTAGTTTTCAGTCAATGCATATGTATCCTAAGGAAATTTATGTTCTTGAAATCTCTTTTGCTCATTCAGTGCTTTAGATCTTATCTATCTTTTCTATTGCTAGTTTCTTTTCAGTAAAATCTCGCTTTTTTAATTATATATATATTTTTCTTTAGAATGCACTTTCTTGCTTCTGAATTTCTGCCATTTTACTAGAATTATAGCAACAAATACGCTATTGTTGAATGCAAGCTCTCTAAAATTACTAGAGCAACCTGTTGATAAGACAGAATAGAGCTTATTGCTTACTGCAATAAAAGAGAGCACACAAGAGAGCTTTGACAAGGTGTCTGGGGCAGGAAGGCAAGGTTGAACTCTAAGTAAATTTGAAGTTTAATTTAAGGTGAGTCTTCAAGGCAGGACTGATTAGTACCAGGTAGGATTAAGGTACACTGTTTAAAAATTGATGGAAACAGCAAAGCAACAATTTTGGAGACAAGAGATTCAAAGGACCTTAGGGCATAGACCGTCTATTGATCTTTCCATTAAAGAGTTGATGGAAAGTTTTTATAATGAATAATCAGGCTCTTTGTTGGGATGTCTTCTGCAATAGTAAAGCCACATGAAAACTATAAGTAAATTATGTGGGGGTAGTTGCAGACTTCCTTGTGTGTGACCCAGCTATGTATGAAGGTAGATTGTTTTGTTTTCTATCAATCAGAATATTTCTCTAAGTTTGAGTTTTGGGAGGCAGTTTGTTGCTAGGGTTGAGAATGGATCCTGAAGCAAGAACGCTGGGGTTTAAATCCAGGCTCTTCAGTTTACCTGCTGTCCTCTTGGACAGAGCACTTTATCTCTTTGGGCCGCTGTTTCCTTATTTGCAAGAGGGAATAATTATAATAGTATTTAAGCATGGATTGTTATGACAATTGCGTGAGTCAGTATATGTAAAACTCTTGAAAGAATGCCTGGAACACAGTGAGTATGCAATAAAAAAATTATTATCAATCTAAAATTAAGGGCTAGGACAATGTTTTTTTGGTTCATATTACAAATTATTAGCTACTGATCCAAAATTAAAGAAACATACTATTTTCTTATGATTTCATCCAATGTACATTAAAAAGCATTTCATAATTAATCAGAGGAAAAAGTACTTATGTACATTTAAATTTTTTCTCACTGTTTAAAAAAATTTTTTGACAATCTCATGAATCCTTTAAACATAGAAGTTTTTAGAATTTTTGTCTATAGGTCCCTATTCTTTTCATTTGAAATTATCTCCACTCCAGCTCAGATCTCTGATCTATTCCCTTCACAAGTCTGAACACTGGATACCCCTAACTCTCTCAGGCACCTACTCAAGTGAATGTTTTTTTACTTTTATTATATTCTTGTCCAAGCCTGTTCTACCTATTATGTTCCTTATCTCAATTTCTCCCTTATTTTCCCACTTCATACATTTGAAATTTTATTTATGTCCTCTTAGATCTCACTTGGCCTTTGTCCACCAGGCTCCTCTCAGCCTACCCAGAGAATTGTTAATTCCTATTGGCTCTCCTGGTCGTACCTGACTCCATCCCTAGGGCCATGGCCCAGGGTCAGATGTTTATCATCTCTTGCATGAACTATTTCAATTGCTTTGCAGTGGTTTCCCTGGATACAATCTGTTGCTTTTTGTATCCTTCACACCGCTGCCAGATTTTTCTTAATAAAATACAGATTATATCAAGTCCCTTTCTGTTCAAAGAACTCCAGTGACTCACCATGGCTGATGAACTAAAAGGTCACTGTGGTATTCAGCGTTCTGCAACACTTGGCTCTAACCCTGATTCCCAGTCATAGCCTTCTTGTGGCATTTATTTCTCTAGATTGTGCGATAACTTCCCTCTGACATGCCCTTGCTCTATTCCCCTCACTTGAAATGATGCATTTACCTGCCTTTTCCATATTTCAATGTCTGCTTCTCTTTCCTTCTTGAAAACGTCCCTTCTTTTATTCATTAAGGTAAAATAATTTTCTCCTCTACTTTCTCAAAACAATGGGAAGATCCAGGTTTGTAGAAGTTCTTAGAATTTTTGGAGTCCTGTATGAGAAAAGGACAGAAAAGTATAAGCGAAAATTTTTTGTAAGTGATATTTATTTAAAAGAGGAGGGAAATCACAATATATTATATATTTTTTAAAAGCTGACAAAAACAATAAAAATCATAAATTATTATATCAGATAATATTTTATTAATGAGTTACCTTCTAGGTATATATTTTCTGTTCTAGACAGTAGAAATGTATTTAGTATTGCTTTGATCAATTGATCAAAATGTGTTTTAGATTACTGATAGTTTAGACTTTCCTTTATCGTAAAAATTTAGTTTTTAATATCATGAAATATTGTAGGACTATTGTCAATGTGTGGAAGCTCTATCACTTTTCTTTCATATATTATATTAAAATGTAAACTGGGAAATTTGGGAGTTTTTCCATTGACGAGCTTATGTCTCTCTGCATGACAAAAAGTTGCCCAGCAATGCACACATACCTTTCAGGGCACTGTGCTTGTGGAAACATAGATATTGCTAAACAACCCCTCTAACCACACATGTTCCTCATGACCTCACATGAGTGCCAAGTGACAATAGAATCCATTTCTATGCAAAAATTGCTAGCAATAAGTTAACTCCACATAGAAGAAACTGCAAGCAACATATCTTAGCCAGCTAAATTGAAATTAAATGTATCTCTCCCTCCACTTCCTCCTAGCTGACTCCTACCAATGCCCCTGGTCATTCTAATATCACCCAAATGAAAGGTAATGAGATGAGAGGGAAGACGGAGTGGAAAGATACAGTGAACTTCATGAATTGCTGCTGAAATAGCTTCTTTTCATTGCTAAGGCCTTCACTCAAGTAAGGGTCCCTAAAGATAAATTCAGCTTATCTTCCTTCACCTCATTAATGTGCTGGTAACAGATTAATCTGACTCTTAAAAAAAATCCTATTTCCTGCTACTTTGTGTTGTATTTTATACACGTATTGTCCACATGTACTTCGTGTACTTTGTTGTACAGGTGTCTAATTCTCTTCTGGACTAAGAGTAGGTAATGAGTTTTAATTGTCTTTGTATCATTCATGGTGGAAGTATGCAGTGGATGCCCAACAACCCTTTGTTGATTTAAGTGGAATTAGTTTGAAAATAGCCAAGAGTAATATTGCAAATTACATCTTTTCCTTTTTTACACATTGGAATAGAGGTCAGAGATAGAGTAGTAGAAGCTTACATTAATTTTAGGCACTTCTATATTTAAGAAACTGATTAGTTTTTGTAGGGAATAATCCATACAACAGTAAGAATATATCAAGCTCATTTTGATATTTTATGCACAAAAATAACTATCAAAGAAGGGTAAAAAAGCAAAATGTGTTTAAAAATGAGTCAATAATTAAAAGACCATTGTTTTATATAATCATATTAATAAAATGACAGTATCTAAAATATTTCCTTCAGAAAAATTACACATTAGGTTGACCCATATGACATTGCCAACGTTTTTCTGTTTTTAACATATTAAGATATAAAAAATGCCAATTTCATGCAATTTGACCCAATATATATATGTTTTTCAAGTTTTAGTCATAAGAATCAGGAAAAAGGAACTTTTTTCTCATATTCAATGCTCAAATTGCTTTGAGAGATATTATAAATTGTGTAAATAAGTACTCACCTAGTAGTTATATTTTATTACATGTTTACCATGAAAAGAAAATAGACATAAACAAAGGAACATCTGCTAGAGTACTTATTTGCAACATGTGATTCTCTGTGTTTTCACATAATGGGCGAATTCTGTGCATGATCTTAAATAAATGCTAGAGTGCAAGATCTAGATTTGGGCTTTATGTAGAGACAAGGAAAAACCATCTGACCTGTCAGAGGTAATATCACTAGATAATATATTTTTTCTCCAAAAATTCATATCCCAAATAGAGAATATGCTGTACACAGCTGTGGTATCATAACCTCCATTTTTCACTACCATATGTTCTCAAAAAATAGGTTTCCTTTTTCACCATCAAAATTAAGCTTTGTTTTACGTCAGATCTTGACTAACAATTTACATGAGACTTATAATTGTTGGAATGCAATATAATATAAAAATGAGATTTTAAAAATTATGCCTATGTTTCATTAGCAAGGTAATATATGCGCATTGTAGAAAATTTAGAAAGTACCAAAAAGTTCAAAAAGGTGTGGGATAGAAGTCAACAGTTACCCTGTAGCTCACAGATACTCACATTTTAACTTCACAGTTTGATCTCTAACCTGTCAATAATTTTTCTGTGCCTATGTATATATAAATTATGAAATCAGACTTTTAAAATTTTAATAACTTTGTTGTGATATAGTTTGATTACCATGTAATTCATTTAAGGTGTATAATTTGAAAGTTTTTGGCATATGCACAGATATATACAACCATCATTATAGTCAATTTTAAAACATTTTTATCACCTGGAGAAGAAACACCTTCTACTGTAGCTTACAACCTTCTTTCTCCCCCATTTTCTCCCCCAGCCCTAAAAGACCACTAATCTATGTTTGGTCTCTTCAAATCTTCCTATCAGTGAAATCATTGCATATAGTTTTTTGACTGGTTTCTTTGACTGATGCTGATGTTTTCAAGGCTCACCCATGTGGCAGCATCGAACAGTCCTTCATTCCTCTTTATGGCCAAATAATATTCCATTTATGTATAAACCTTGTTTGTTTACTCATACATCTCTTAGAGAACATGTGAGTTGTTTCCATCTTTTTTCTACAATGAATAATGCTACAGTAAACATTCCTATGCAAGTTTCTGTGTGGTATCTGTTTTCATTTCTCTTGGGTATGTACCCATGAGTGGAATCACTGGGTCATGTGGAAACTTCTATGTTTAATTGTTTGAGGAACTGCCAGATTGTTTTCCATTAGTTATGCAACCATGGGACACTAATACAACTTGTCATCTAAGATATCCTCCTGGGTACTCTGTTCAGAGCTACCTATTAAAGGAGATGGCAACATAAGGAAAAATTACCTCTACTCCTCCAGAAATGACAGCTGAGCAGGGAAGAAATCACTTAGAGAACCTATATCTATGCTGTAGTTTTAGCATCTGAAGCTCCATATTCTGAATGGACAGATACTGTTACAATGTTTATGAGGTAGATAAAAATAGAAGAAAGACAGAGTCAATGTCAGCAAAGGAAACCATTTAAGAGGACTTCATTAGTGAAAAATCAATTTATTGAACTATAGTATCATATGAAACCTAAACATACAGTAAACAGAAAATATAATATGTCACACACTTCAAAATAGATTAGCCAAATATATACAAATAAATGATAGACTCGCAGCTGAGATTCTTTCCAGGGAATTTAGGGAAAAGAATATGACTTACTGTATGTATACCAATCCTTGGGCCCATCTGCTCTCAAAGATTGGTAGTTGCAGGAAGAAGCAGGTTGGATGGGGAAAGAGTAGAGGCCTTGCCTCCTTTCCTCCACTGGGACAACTATGAAGAGTCTTCCAGGTCAAACCTCCTCAGTTAATCCACTGAATCCTTGTTCCAGCTGCATCCCAGTTCAGCTTCGCTTCTGCTCCATCTTGCTTCCCTTGGGCTTCATGAAGATCGTTTTCTCTCATCCTCCCCAGTAAACTTCCTGAATTCAAACCTGAGAATCTCAGAATGTGTTTCCTGGAAAACTCGTCAATGCCTGGAAAGGTCAGAGTGATGCTGCAGGGGACCCTTCTAGCTTATATATATGTGAATATATGACATTACATAGCAAAAGGGAATATAGGGTGCATATAGAGTTAGGGCTCCTCATCAGGTGTCCAAAGACAGGAAGATTATCTTGAATCATCCAGGTGAGCCCACTGTGATCCCAAGGGTTCTTTAAAGTGTACAAGGGAGGCAGAAGAGGGACAGCAAGAGTCAATAGCTTCAGAGGGACTTGACTGGATATTTCTGGCTTTGAAGATGAGAAAAGTGACCAGGAAGTAAAGGATGTTGGCAGCCTCTAAAAGCTCTTTTGACAGTAAGCTCCAGCTCCCCTAGAGTTTTCGAAAGGAGCACAGCCTTGCCAACACCTTGATTTTAGCCAGGTGAGACTAGTTTCAGACTTCTGACCTCTGGAAATGCAAGGGATAATTTTAGTACAGCAACAGTAGAAAAGTATTATAGGACACGCACTTTCTTTTGCTTTTCTCTTCAATAACACATTGTGTTTTAACTCTGTTGCTGAATGTTTATAGAACTTCTTCCAAGGGAGGTATCATTCTAAAAAAAAAAGAAAAATCATGCCTTACTTATATTTGAGTCTAGTTCTACAGCACAGCTCAATTATTCAAGGCAAACAATAAAATCTAGAGTGTTTTTATAAAGAGGGTATCAATGAAATAATCTGTGCTTTTAACACCCAAAGAATGGGTAGCCCAATGTAAATGATGAAATATTAATAATATAACCATCTTCTCCTTAGCAATACACTGCCTAGAAATTAACTTTTACTTTTCCTATGCATGGAGGCTTTTGCCTACCTAAGTTTCAACTGGGAAAGAAAGGCTATCCCCAGGTACCGTTTTGAGATCTAAACCCCAAAAGATGATTCTGAGAAGTTGTCTTTGTTCTTAAATAACTTGAGTCTTTACATGAGCCTATTTATTTATTTCTTTGAAAATCCATTTTAGTAAACCTTATCAGAAAAGCATATCCTTGATCAAACAAAATTTTCTTCTATAAATTTTTGTTTGGAAATTTTAGTTTATGTGTTATTCATGGGCATCTTGTGTTTATATTATGCTAACTCTTCTAGAATCTGACTAATTTTCTCACTCTTACAACCCTGCTCTGATCAGTAGGAGGAAACAATTAAAAAAGTAACTAAAACTATGTGAAATCACATTTAAAATTAAAAACAAAGTCAAACTAAGAATACATGTTTAAAAAGCATTATCTCCCCTTGAACAATTGAAAATTAATTTTATCATTAAAAATAAAAGTTGTAAGCAATCTGTCATAAATTCAAGTAATTTTTGTCACTTAGAAAACATGTTTCTTGCTGTTTTATGGAACAGATGAAGCAGGAAATAATTAATATCAGCATCATGCCATTGGCAGTTTCAGAAGGAGACACAACAGAAAATGACTGAATAGCTAATACTTTGGGAATGATTCAAAACTGCCATTATAGTGTGCTTAGCATAACGGTGTGAAAACAGTAGGCCTGTTATCTCATGCAAAATAATAAAAAGGGAGAGTGAGGGCAAATTTATCTTTGTTATAAATGCTAACTCCTTCTTTATGTACTGAGCTCATTCACCAAGGCATTCTGAAATTGCTTCTGTGCCATGCCATGTCTTCTATTTGGTTATAATTAAATAAAATATATACAGTCATAAAGAATGTAAACTTGCTATTAATAGGATGGTGTTGTAAATGTTATCTACACGAAAGGATAAAGAATAAAATTGATTGTTACATCACGTCGTCGATTCTAGACTTTTTACACAAAACTATAAAAAACTCCGTTTCTTTTTTTTGAGACAGGGTTTTACTCTGTCACCTCAGCTAGAGTAAAACAAGTCTTGAAGCTCAGAGAGTTATATGGGAGGTCCCATAACATATCACAGTATGTAACAGGTAACATTTTGTGCCAGTCACCATATTGCTTCTTGAAAATATCACACTGAATATGCCGCACCCGAATCCTTCACTCCAAAGGGGAGAGATATAAAGAAGGGCCACAGTCACCCAGGTAATGGAGATCACTTGTGGCCCAATGTAGTCCCACCATCTCTCATTGGAGGCGAAGGCTATGACTCACTTCTGCCTTCTGGCATTCAGAAACTGTCTGCTTCCCCTGTCTGCCTATCCATCTGTGCAAATGGGATTCAGTGAGATTCTTAAATGTGTCTGAAAATTAAATTCAGTTGCAAGGTAAGAACTGTTAATAGAAGTGAACAAATGGAGAAAAAAAAAGGTGTTGATATGTTAAATTGTAACCCTATTTGAAACAAATATCTTGACTTAATATGAAATTAACCCACAGCTGCTATAATTCTCAGAGTATAGAGAATTATGGGTGCTTGCCTGTTGCTGGTTTACTTGGGAATTAGGAAACTGCTAAGACCTTATGCAAAACCAAGTGAACCTGAGGTCACAGTCAGGATGACAGAATTATTACTAGGGGTTAGGCTACATATCTCTGCCTTTTTCAACTCAAGGAATATATTTTTGAGCACTATTTCCTCTCATATCGGAAATCACATTGATTTCTAGCACAAAAGGAAGCTACTTGTATTTTGTTATAACTTCTTAGGCTGTATCTTAGCTCAGACTAGCTATAGTTGAGTACAATGTCGATTGTGTATTGACTACCACCTTTGATGAATTAAACTAGAAGTTCTTTCCAAAACTATCATGTGTAGCTGCTATATAAATGATTAGGTTAAAGATCCACCATTTTTATTATGGGGAAGAAAAAAAGAGAATAAAATGTTTATATGAGACTGTCTGCCCAAATAAAACTTCTATTAGTTTAAAAAAAAATGAAACAATTTAGAAACAAATTACATATGTGAGCTTTGTTAAGAGTTGCACCACAAACTTGATGAAAATCAACTAATATATCTACTTTGGTAGCATAACAAATATCTCCATGAGACTTACTCATTTTGGCTTTTAAAAAGTGCACACTTTTTTAGATCTTATAAATAAAATGAATATTAATATTTAAAAGAGCAGCAGGAGCTATATTTGATTGTGCAGAGGAGCACCGAAATGAATATTTAATGTGATGTCCACTTAGGATACTCTAAATATAATTACTGGCATTTGTCCAGCTAAAGAAAAAAAAGAGCTGGGGAGGAAAATACATACTGCTTATTTTAATTAGGTGAAATTATGTGGTTCAATAAAGCATGACAGCCTGCATAATGAAAGGAGAGGCCCATGTTTATGGGAGAATTATTGGTGACAAAAATGTTGGCAGTATGCATGTTGTACTGAGGCGGTTGAAAGCCACTGTTTTATCTTTTCATTCATAATTTCCTGCAATGTCTTTTAAAGTGTAAACTTATGTAGGAGAAGAAAAGAAAATACAAGGAACTGTTTATTGTTTTTTGTGTTTAACAAAGATGAAGTATATGTTTGGAGTATTTGTAAAGATGATATAAAAAGTTGCCAATGACTTTTTGTCTCATCTTACTCTCTTCTCTCTCTCTGAACCTCTGTCTCTATTTCTCTGGGCCTATTTCTCTGATATACAAATTATGTACACATAGGCATATATTAATATATACACACAGACATGTTTCACATGCCTGTGTTCCTTAAAACAGTAAGAAACATGTTTTTGACAAAAATTACTTGAATTTATGACAGATTGCTTACACTATAACTTTCATTTTTAAAAAAGAATAAAATTACTTTCCAATTGTTCAAAGAGAGACAATGCTTTTTAAAACATGTATTTGTAGTTTTTACTATGTCTTACATTTTCACTCTGATTTCACATAGTTTTGGTTACTTTTAAAACATTATATATTATAATATATGTACATACTTACTTTCCTTATTTTAAAATAAAATTTTTATGAAGCATTTGAAACAGACAAAATAGGAAGAGGTATTGTAAAATTTTGAAATGACTATGGCTCCATATTTTTTTCTTCTTTCTCCATCTTTAAGTACTTAGTATATAGTTAACACTTTATAATTTTGATTAAAATTATATTTAAGTGTAATCAATATTTTATACAGATAGCTTTTTGACATTACTAAAACTTTGAGGAAAGAAAACATATTTTCCACTCATTAGCTCATAAAGTGTATTGCTTTAAGAAAACTAGTGTATATATAAACATAATACCATAGGTTAAAAACATGAATATTGCTAAATTTTGCTACTTAAAAACCATCTGGTAACAATTTTCATAATCGACATTTTAAAAAGTGTTAAGCAAACTGAAGAAAAATATGTATAAGAAATACAAAAAAATAATATGTAAACATTTCAAAACATCAGGAAAAAATAAGTAGAAATTAATAGAAATCAAATAATAACATTTGTATCACACTCACATACAAACTCCACAAGATTCAATAACTATCTTAATCAGATTATTATATTCAATTACCCAAGAAATACAATTAAGTGTTCAATATATAAAATGCTTGCCTTTTAAATCTGCAAGATTAAATTTAAAATATATACTATTTAGTGCCAATAAGATTTCAGAAAAATAAATGGTCACTTTTCCCAACACTTTGTGAAACAAAAATTATATTAACTTTTTAGAAGGCAATTTGATAGTATGAAGTGAATACTTTTAATAAGTGATTATTAGTGTTCACAACAATACTATTTTGAGGAATTTGTCCTTTGGGAATAATGAAGCATATTATTTGATGTTAGGTTCTTCTTTTTATATTATTCTTTACAAGAGTGAAAAACAAAATCAACCAGAAATATAAATTAATTTTAAAAATTAGAATTTTCTAATATGTTATTGTAGAAATAATTTCATTTATTTGTAAGGGAAAATGTTTCAAAATCTATTGTTAAATATTAAAAGCTTACCAGAAAGAGGGTACACTGTGAGGTCAACATATTGGAAGGATCCAAAAAATATATGAGAAATTTAACCGGAATCAAGCAACCCTGGGACAATCTTTATAAAATTATTAGATTAAACTGAAAAAATCCTCAGGGATTTTTATGATTAAGATTTTAGCTGAAAATTACATGACAAATAAGGAAGATTCAAGGAAAGAATATCAACAACAAAACGAACTCAAACTCATTTTTCTTCCAAATATAAGCCCAGGTTTCTTCTCTAGGCCTCAATGCCTGTTCAATTTATAACACTTCAATGCTGATAGAACAAAGGTATCTTCAAAAGACTTCTCAAATGACATGTATGTTAATAAAGATTTGATTTTTGCTTCAGTTTATCCCCATTTTTCTTATTTCATAGAAGTAACATCTACAACAGATCTGTGGTGATGATAATGAATGTTGAAAGTGCAAAATTTCTGAATTTGCTGAAGCCAGTCTCTGAGATCACCCACAGGGTGTAACTAATAACTCTGCACTCAGAGGTCCCCTGTTTCTTTTCTAACCCAGCCCTATATTGGACATCGTGTGCAAGGCGACTGTCCATTTTGCCTCATCAATCCTCACTATTATAGTTATTGCTTGTAACTTTTTTTTTTTTTTTGGCCTGGTAATCTGTTGTTGTAAATATACTGCCAAAGCTTTGCAATGACATACATAAGAATAATCTTCCACCTAAAACATTGCCACAATTCAGCAGGAAGTAGCTCAATGATTATGTCATCCTTCCTCCCATAGATATGGAAGGGTAAAATTGACAGGGGAGAATATGTAACAGACCAAATGGCTTTAAAAAATGGCAAAAATATTTTGTGTCTCTCTAAAACATCCCCCCGCTCCTTTTGGAGAACTAGGATCTGCATCTCTTCCTCAGGCCAGTGGTCAGGAGGGGCAGGGGAGTGTCCTTTTTTCTTTGTGTCACAAAAGATGGGATTAATCTGCATGGAGGTCATGAGATCTTCTTAGCTGAAGATGGAACTATGGGATTAATCAGAACCTTTAAAATCTCTGTGCTTCTGCTCAGAAGCAGGACACTGGTACTTTGAAACAAGAGTCTACCAGCTTCCTCATTTGCCAGCAAATTAATAAACTTCTCTTTCCTTCTCAAAAAAATAATAATAATTTCACATAAACATCATTACCATTGTGAACACCTCTATTTCAATTTGTAACATTGTGAGAAGTATAAAATTAATGGGGATTTAAGATTTGGAGTATTCAAGAAACTGTACACAAGATTTGTGATGTTAATACTACCTATTTTCTGTTTAAATAAGATGGTAACCCAGGTTGTCATTGTCTTGAGAGGTGAAGCAGGGTGGTATTTAAGCCATCATAATGAGCTCAAGACTAAGATAGTAAGGGGACCTTAAACATAAGTTCCCATTATGTTTTTTTCCTAAGTGACTACATTCTGCTTTTTCTGAAAAAGCAAACCATCTTCCAATACCTTTTATAGATCTGATATTGAAGATTAAATTATTTCTTATGCAGCTGATATTTGGTTGTAATATTACTTATGATTAAACAAAAATGTGGGGAATTATTTCAGAATAAATAAATAGCAGGAAAATTTTCACGTATTACCTATGTTACAATGATCCTTCACAAAGCAAGAATTAGAAGCAGAGTATAAATGCAACAATGCTAATTTATACTCTAAACATTTTGAATCTCATTGCAGTTTCTTTACAACATTTAATTTTCTCATTACATTTTGAGGCATATAATTCTAAGAGAAAAACAAGTTAGTTTTCTTAAAAAAAATAAATGTTCAAATTTACTATAAATGGTGTTATTTTAAAGTCACAAGATACGTGATTTACATTGTCCTACCTCTTGGAGGGCAATATTACAACAAAATATGCATTACCCATCTGCCTACTTGTCTACCTACCTATCTACCATGATATATATATATATATATGCATTAACAAATTTAAGTCATAGTTTGAGCTGAGCTTTATCTTACACTCACATGTTATTCTACAAGTTCTTATCCAGAATTGTATAAATAAACCCTAGATTTGATTAAACTCCCCTAGTAAGTACGTGAAAATATTATCAAGGTGATCAAGTGAACACATGTGCTCCCTTGGAAGAATCCCCAAGAGAGAAGAAGCTAGAAATAAAAGTAATGACTGTAACTTCTGCTCTATTATTAATAAAAATCCTCCTGTTACACGTGCGGGTCAGCAGTCTGTTCTCAGTGCCCGGTGTGCTCTGGCCGAAGAATGACCAGACACCCTGAAAGCAAGGTAAGTAGGAGGCGAGATTTATTAGGCAAAGTAAAAGGCTTTCACCAGGACAGCAAATAGGCCCTCTGTCATAACAGGTATAGGATCCTGTTTTATATTGTCTAGGCTGGGCCCTCCTCTTGGTTCAGACATCACCATAGAGCCACTTTGATGGACAGTTGAGAGTTACCTAACCTGAGTCTTACTGCGCATGCGGATCTCCCATGAGCCTCTCTGAAAGCACATGGTGGGAAAGAGGTAAACTGCAATGTAGGTTTAACCTAATGCGTAAAAATTCGCCTTAGATTGCTCTGTGTCACCTTTAAGACCCTTTTGTGCCTGTGCTGCTTGGCCCACGGGCTGGGGAATCTTCTGCATTCTTTTGCAGTTGGTGCACTGTTTTGATTGGCAGATTGGCAGAGCATTCATTCCTCTCCAGGTGCAGCAATTACTGGGGGCATTCCTTCTTCCCCCAGTGCACTCGCCTCTGAATCCAGGAGAGCTGGAGGTCACTCAGTATCTACCTAACAGAACTATGACCTTGCTTATTGGCTTATTGTACAAAGCGTCCAAAAACAACTTCCAAAGGGAATTGGAAAACAGTTTCTTACTTCTCTTGTCTTTATTGTTGGTGGACAGCAACTTCTCAGATCTTACAAAAAACCACAGAATGATAGATATTTAATAATTCTATTAAAGTTCCACCAGAAAATAAGCTCTACCTGACTGTAAGCCCCATAATGGCATTGACTATCTGAACTTTTCTAATTATTAGTGTGTCTCTGGCCCTTACCAGACAGCTTAAAATATAGCAAAAACACCATAAATATTAGTGGAATAATTAAAGAAAATGTCTCCTCCTTTTTTACCATGAACACACATATTCTCATTTTTATTTACAATATAAAAGGTTTGCCTAACCAGATAATAATTGCAACATGTTTACTGTTCATTTTTGTAAAAAATTACAGTGAAATACGACTATCCATACTATACCTATGCACCTTTTGTCTCATACCTTAAAGCCAAGCACATTTATTTGATTTTGACCTTCAAAACACACTGAGCTATCAATAATTTTTGTTCCCGGTAATTGTTGTTATTAATTTAAAAACAATTTTATAGTATTAATCATGGGTAAAGGCATAACTAATTGATGAGAGATGCTTCTCTAAAAATGCTGTTGTGCAAGTCATTTGATTGGGCTAATTATCCTTATTTTCCTTGACCACTTTCATGTTAATTCTCACCTCATTCTAATGGTGATTATTGGTAAGAGAGGAACAGTTTAGTAGTTGCATCTTGTGCCAGACTCAGCCAGGGGAATGCTGCCCATTTCAGCAGATGGTTCAGTTTGCAGCACCAGTGAAATCTGTGCTAGCAAACACTCCCTCGCTTTTAATGATGGGGTGACCAAAAATCAGGAAGAGAAGGTTTCCACATGATGCCTAGGGAAAAGTGCTAACAGATTTCAGTTCCTGTGCTTAACTTTGGTACAGAATAAATGAAAGAGAGCAACCAGCAAAACAATGCAAAGAATCGGTGACTTCAGTTGCGTGTGTGAATCTCTGGCATTCCTTATGTCCCATGCTTAACATTTGTTTCTTGACCTGACCTCAGCACAGCCCAGAGCTGCAGTAGTTCAGCAGCCGGCTCTCCTCAAGGATCCTACAAGGTCCCGCTGGGAGAGGCCTTCATTCAAGAGTTCTGAGAACAAGAGCCTTTTCATAACCTCAATTACTATGGGGTCACTATGCAACCACGCATTTTCTAGTGGTGCTTGGACTGCCTGGCAAGCAGCTGTGGCCCAGGAGCTGCTCTGAAACTAAGTTAAACTGTCATCAGTGTCTGTCTCTTAATGACAGCAGCAACAGAGGATATTTTCTGATAATTGGCTTTTTGAGCAACCAGACCTGGGATTTGACTCTTGAACAAATAAAGCCTTGTCAGGATTAAACCCCCATTAGTAATTCATAAGAAATTTCTGTCAAGTTTGCGTGTGTGGTTTTGATAGAACAAAAGAAAATTAATTTCCTAACTAAAAGACCTCATCTGCTTTAGCTTTATTCATATATTTTACTTTAAAGAAAAGGTATATTACATCTTTTCAATAAATATATTTATAGTCTGCCATGAGATTTATGAATAAGAATTGAAAATTACCACGAAGCTGATGGCATTCTCTCAATTGATTGAGAATTTCTCAATCTGTTCAGTGCTTATGAATCCAGTGAGGTTTTGCTGTAGATCAAAATATGGTATGAATAGCACATTATGATGCAATGAATCAAGTGATCTGGTTAGATTAAAAACAATGCTCAGCTTGGCAAAATTCAAGTTAGAGTGTTTCAAATCAAAAGTGAAAACTAAACCAAATGGTTCAACTTAAAGTCTACTATATAGCCTTATTAAGGGACTAAATGTGTTGTAGTTACATCCATTTGAATGTTTATGATATATTATAAACATTCATGTTTTATGCATTATGAAAACTCCCTTTGATCTCTCCTAAGAACCACAGGACCTCACTGACAATCACTCTAGTTTGACAGCCTTTTGTTTTTTGTTTTTTTTTTTTTTTTTTAAAGAAAATCCATTAAGGCACACAGAGAATCACATGCTATTATTTTGACATAATTTATTCTGATTAAAAAATGTTTGGCCTAAGAAAGTTTAAAAATTTAAATAGAGACTTTTTAATGCTATTGCAACCAATAATTCTATGTGTGTGGGTATATCTCAAAGTTATACAAAATATTTCACAATATTTAATTGCTGAATATAGAAAACTTAGTCTAGGAATACACAAATAAAATAATGATCTCTTCTTGATTTTAGTATGCTGGCTTTTACACATAGTAACATTTAAGTACTTCTTCATTTATACAAGTTCCCAGGATTTTCTATGCTTCTTCCCAATCTCCCTTATAAATTGTATCTTGTTCTCTCAATTATTTCCTGTAACTGAACAATTTTACATAGACGAGGTTTACACCTACCTCAGCACTACCTTATGCCATGCCATTAATACATCCCTAGTGCCTAAAACAGTGCCTGACACAGGCACCCAAGCAAAATTTGTTAAGTGAATGAATATCTAAACTTTTGGATTAAAAAAAGAAAGAGAGACAATGGTGCTGTTCAGTGTAGATGGCAATGAAAAAATTGAAATGTTCTTGTGAATATTTGGAAAATGTAGAATAAAATTACCCATATAACCCCATGAAATTTATAGTGTAGGATTCAATGATTTGTCTCTCCAGGCTTATGTTTATCTAAACATATATATGAAAAATGTTTTTGAAAATACAAGAATATATGTGTAGGCACAGACAATTTATAATTACACTCAAGTGTTTGGGCTTTTCACATGTATAAATGCAGTTTGGAGAAAATACATGTGTGAATGAATTTGAGTATTTGAGCATCAATTCATTTCATGTCAATGAATTCTAATCTCAATGGCAGAATATAGTGTGAATGAGTTTGGGTATTTGAGTAACAACTCATTTCATGTCAATGAATTTTGATCTCAATGGCAGATTATAGTAAAATATATACCTGCATCCAACATGGATCCTATAATAGGACCTTGCCATGATAGAACCTCAATGGATATCTTTTAATTAATCAATCCCACCAGTTAGTTAGCATGTATAATTTAGATGTTTAGGAAAAAAACAAAAATTATTGAGAAGTTTTTGTGTACTAGTTACTATCATATGAATTATTTAATGTAACTTCCACAATTACAGATGATAAATGAAAAAAGAAACTCACTTTTATTGAACACATTACAAGGGCCAGGCTCACTGATCTAGAAATGAGAGAGTTTAGAAATAGAAGAGAGATACTTACCTGGCAGGGGAGATACCATGATCACGAAGGTGGTTTTCCCAGGGCGAGGCTTATCCATTGCACTCCGGATGTGCTGACCCCTGCGATTTCCCCAAATGTGGGAAACTCGACTGCATAATTTGTGGTAGTGGGGGACTGCGTTCACGCTTTCCCCTGATAATTTTTGGTGTGAACAGTAGGCTTAAAAAATTTAAAAAAATATATAAAAAAATAGAAATAGAAGAGAAAGGTATAGATGACTAGAAAAATATAGATGATTGGAAGATGAGAAATGGAAGATGAAAGAGAAAGATAGATTATAG
The DNA here is from genome assembly GCA_028533085.1 of Varecia variegata. Lineage (NCBI taxonomy): Eukaryota > Metazoa > Chordata > Mammalia > Primates > Lemuridae > Varecia > Varecia variegata. Next base: position 58,378,164 of record CM052445.1, on the reverse strand, counting down.
ATAGATAGATGAGGGGTGAGGGTTGAGAGATGATGGATAATTGATCAATAGATGAAAGATATGTGACAGATGATGGATAGATGGATGATAGATAATGAATTATGGATAGATGAATGATAGATGGAGAATGGATGGATGACAGATAATATATAGATGGATTATTGATAGATAATAGATGATGGAGGATAGATGGAGGATGGATGGATGGATGGAGAATGGAGGATGGATGGATGGTAGATGATATATAGATTGATGATTGATAGATAGTAGATAGATGATGGAGGATAGATGGAGGAAGGATGGATAGATGGTAGATTAGATGGATGATTGATAGATAACAGATGAGGGAGGATAGATGGAGAATAGAGGATGGAAAGATAGTAGGTGATATATAGATGGATGATTGATAGATAATAGATAGATGATGGAGGATAGATGGAGGATGGATAATGGAGGTTGGATGGATAGATGGTAGATTATATATAGATGGATGATTGATAGATAACAGATGAGGGAGGATAGTTGGATAATGGAGGATGGATAGATGGTAGGTGATATATAGATGGATGATTCGTAGATAACAGATGATGGAGGATGGAGAACAGATGGAAGATGGAGAATGGATGAATGATGGACAGATGATAGACGATAAACAGATGATAATTGATGGTAGATGAATTATGGATAGTGGATGATCGATAAATAGATGATAGATGAATAATATATTATGATAGATTGACAGATGGATGATAGATGGGTAATAGATAAATGATAGATGATAGATAGACAGAGATGGAAATATAGATGGAGTGGGAAATAAAGGAGAGAAGTGAGATAAAGTACTTACAGAATGATTCCTTACTGATCATATGTCTGTTTGAATATGATTAAAAAGTACAACTAAATGCCTCAATTTCTAAAATTAATAGGTCTTGAGGAAATATTTGTGATTTTTAAATATATCTACAGAAAGCTATTTATTTTTAACATCCAGGATATGGTAGTCAAAATAAAGTAGTGATCTGAGGAGCAGAGGAAAGAGATTTTACTTTGTTTAAATGAATATCTGCTTATTTCTTATAATTATACTTTGGCTCTCATAACATAGCAAAAATCAGGCAATTCCTCCTAAATGCTTTCTACTCAAAGAATGGACCACACATGAATCATACCCACTGGAAGTTTATTTAAAATGCTGTATCTCAGGCTGCATGCCAGGCCTACTGATTCAGAATTTTTTATAAGAAGACCCAAGTGATTTGTGTGCACATTAATGTTTAAGAAGTACTATCTTGAAAATATTGCATTGAATTTACACATTCCCTAATGCATCTGTGCACTATTGAATGGATTTTCCTTTACTTGTTTGATTTAAAATAGAATATATAGCAAAGTTATTAAAGTTCTTTTTAGATATTTAGTGATCGCTACAAAAATACATTTGATTAAATTTAGAATCTTAGAGGTAGGAAAGTCAGAAAAACAGAAATAAACATTTCTTTGGTTTCTTTTTTTCTCAGCATCCTCTTATTTTGACCAAGGCACTCACAGAAGCCACAGACATCTCTTCTTCTTTCAAACTCCAAGCAGAAGATAGATAAACTTTGGATTAAGCAATAAAGTCAAACTGGAAATGCCATACTAGCCAGAGGAGAACAAGATGAATTAAGGACTATTTTTGGCCTGTCAAACTAGTCGTTTTAACTTTATTAGTCATTAAAAGAAAAAGAAAAATACCATATAACCTTACCATTGCAAGGGAGTCTACACTTCATAAAGATCAGCAGAAGCTCTGAGTCACCTGTGATGTGGCACCCTGCAATTATTTGAGAGCAAAAAACTTCCAAAAGCTTTTTGCATTAAGAAATTTTGCCACAACTTCAGAATAAAATGCATTATATAATAAGTACATTAAAGATCCAACATCTATGGCTTTTTAAGCCATTAAGTTCAATAAAGCAATTTTAAAAATAAAAGAAAATGGAGAGACATAACTTCATTTGAAATAGTTATTCCCATATCTGATATTTGTCAAAGAAATTATTTTGCTTTAATGTCTTCTTAATAAATTATAATTTAAAAACTAAGGGTTCAGCATAATGTATTTTCATTTTTATATTCTGAAAGATAAATATACCCCAAATCAACCATGTTCTACAGAAAACCTACTTGTTATAATCAGTTTTTCTGAACTCTCTGTTATGCTTGAAGCTAACATAGATTGTGAATGAGAGCTCCACTACAGACTGGCAGTATTCTTGGGCAAATTACTCAAAGTACTTCAGCCTCAATTTTACGAGATGAAATATTAGTAAACCCTTAAATAGTTATGATGATAAAACAATATTTGTATAAAGCAATTAGTGCAATGACTTACAGATAGTAAATGCTTAATAAAAATAACGGCCATTGTTATTGTTGCAGACTTGTGAATATACGCCTTAAAACCTTACCTTCAATTAGTTTTAAGATACTTAAAAACATAGGTAATCAAACTCTTTGTTCTTCATCTGCAACTGTGACCATAATGCAGTTTAAGACTATGATACATATTATCAAATGGCCTGATGTTACTGTATCAAATGGAGCCCACTCATTCATACTTTCACATTCTTGTGTTGACTAACATTGAAATTGTCATTTGGTAATTGTCTTACCCTTGTATACTACCACTACTCTATTTCACTTTATTATTAAAATTAAAATAAAAGAAAAATGAAAATTATATTACTGAGTTATAATTATTTTGTTAGTAGTGAGCAATATTTGCTATGAATAACTTAGAAAAGTTAAATATGATTTCACAAATGATTTTCATATCACCATTCCTATTACTATGTAAAATGTAAAAACTAACCCAGTTTTTCTAAATTTGTTTGGTCTGTTTTTGACCAAAAATGTCAGTCTGGTCCAACAAGTGTTTATTTTATATAAGCTACAATCTTAGTACTATAATAGATTTGAGGGACATATAATAGAATTTTAGACACGATTTCTGTCCTGAGATATATAAAACCTAAGGAAGAAGATAAAATTAACATACATTAAACAACAGGGAATCAATGACAGAGTAGCTTAAGGAAATTTATTTTCATAAACCACACCATTGTGTACCAACTTTTATGGGGCAGACAAAAAAATTTGTGGAAGTGCAGAATAGAAAATCAAGAAAAAAATGTAATGATCCTGAGATGTTCATTCACTCATTTACTTGCTTACTAAAGTATACATTTATGCTCAGTTAACTATTTCAGAAGAAGACTCTTGCCAGCTTATAGAAGTAAAATATTAATAGAAGAGGAAGGTACGACATCTTTGTTAAGACTTTAGTATCAGAAGCAAACACAATGAGGAAGGATTGAATATGTTTTGTTCCTGATTACAAGGGAGACACACTACTAAAGAGAATAGAAAGTATGTCCTATACAATTGTATTGGATACTCTACTTAGACTATATTGGATGCTCAATTGCTCAATCAGCAACTGTTCCATGAAAAGTATACCCCCAGCCACTCAGCACCTTCCAAGCTCTGCTACTTCTCTATGAGACTGAATCAGAGATATATGTCAAGTCAAAATTCAGTTGACCTATCTGCTAACGTGCAGAACCTGTAGCTACATGTTGGTAATCACTGGCTCTACAGAATCAAAATTACCCGAAGCTTGTGGCCAGACATTGCCATTGCCAAGCAGAAGGATTTCTAAAGCAGAGAAGAATGTGAGCACGTCACTTCTGAACCACCAGAAGAGTCTTGTTCCCCAGCTGTGCCCTAGCTCCAATTTTATTGAGCATGGTTGTTTAGATCCTATATTCATCACACAAGCTATTTCAGTATGAAAATTGTTTCCCCTGTATTTCACTTGAATTTTCTTAAGTGTTTTTCTGAGTTTTGTGACCAAAGACTAGCACCACTATATAGGGTGCATGAAACCAAGTCATGAAAGCCAAGCAGAGAAATTGTGTTTGGGTATAATAGGAAATAATACCATCAAAGCTGTTGGATAGGAACCTGAGGTTTCAAGAAAGAGGAATCTAGCAGCAATAGTCAGGGTGGTTTAGATCATCTTAGAATCATGTAAGTCAGCTCAGACGTTTATTGGGTATGGGAAGAATCAGATTGGAAAAATTATATATATATCTAAATAAAATTAATATTATTAAAGAAAAAAACTATAAAATATATTGAAATTTTATTGTTGCAAGCACTGTACTTATTAGGAACATTATACGTCTTAATGCATTCTATTTTTATAATTTTTCAAGACAAGTAGTATTACCCTTTTGTCTTAGAACAATTAAATAGATTTCTTTAAGAGGAAACAACCGGGGTTAGCTCTTCATCTGGGATTTACACCCAGTTCTATCTATCTCTAAACCCTATGCCCCTTTGTTTTCCAGCATTTTAATAGAATGGACATTATTTGAGCATTCAACTTATATCACATGATAGGTCCTGGTTTAGATGTTATGCATGTAAAAGTGACTATACTGAATCTCTGAAAAGTTCATACAGACTGTAACATTTTTGCAAAGAACATTACTGGAAAAATATTTTATATAATAATTTTCAGTCCTTTAAAGTAAAACAATAGAGTGTCTCATGATAATTGTTTCAAAGAAATTCAAGTGTAATTATCACATGTAATTATCAAATTTCCAAAGTAGATTAGCATTTACAAAGAGAAACCCTTAAATAACTTTATTTTTTAAAAAAGGGGTTTCTTGAAATATCAACAAGACCACAAAAGAAGACCAATATGACAGGAAAATAGGCAACAAAATGAAGGACTGAGGAGTCCAGTTCTGGAGAAGATGGCAACCCAACCACTGCTGCTTGAATCATCTCTGCAAAGGTCACCTAAGAGAGAAGGGATGTGGGTGGGTCTCAGAATCTGTCATAATAGTCTATGAAAAATCCAGTAGAAAATCAATGTAAATGGGGTTCACAGTGCTGGGGGCATATGTGGGAATGGAGGGGCAGAAGAGTTAATAAGTAGGAGGAGGAAATACTAACAATGAGTGCAAGAGGGTCCAGTGACATGGACAGCCCCATGGTCTCTCTCCACATTGACCTGAGAGGAAGTCACCTTCATGAGGTAAGAGTATGGTAGCTCAGTGATAATGCCAACAAGAGACGGCATGGTAAATCAGTATGGGCCCCATTTGGAAGGGAAATGCAAAAAAAAAAAAAGATAGCATGTGCCATCCTTCTCCCCTAAACTGCAGGAGTCATCTCTTTGGAAAGTCCAGGATGGAGATTAGTTAGGATCCCAAGGAGCAGGGTCAACCTGCATGTGTGCATGTGGGGAGAGAAGATACAGAATAGCTGGATCTTTAATTTCATGACACTTTCTGCAACAGGGGACACTTCTGCACTTCCAATTTGGCGAGAGTCTGTACCTGGATCCTGAACTTTGATCACTGCTGTGGGTACCCAACAATATAAATAGCAGTATGTATTCCAAAAGAAAAAAATTAATGAAGCATCCGTGGGATATATGCAACATAAAAGGCAAACAAAGAATGGACAACCTATAGTAGTGGAAGCATAATTAATTGACCAGATAGATTATAAAATAATTAAGAAAACCCATTAATAAATATCATTGAATAAATAGAAATTGATATGAAAATGTGAAACAAAAAATATTCATGAAGAACCAATAGAGAAATATGGGTATGATAAATAGGTTACTTCAAATAAAAAACTAAATAGACACAAAAATAACAAAATGGGCCAAGTTATTGAAAGAAAAACACAGTGAAAGTGTAGACTGAAGAAGATACATGGACAATGAGTTTAAAATATAATGAGTATGGTGAACAAAAAAATGTGTGATAACATCTGTAATATAGAAATCTCAGAGGTTAAGAAAATAATAACCTTAGAAGAACACAAGTTTAAAACACTGAATGAAGCTTTCCTAGTATGTAAGTAACCAGTGAGAAACTCATAGGCCCATAGTACTATATAAATAAGGCAAAACAAAACACACCCCAACACATTTGAATGAATTTTTAAAACATCAGAAACTAAGAATGAATTCTCCAGAGTGAAAACACAGATTGTATATAAAGTACTAAGAATCAAATTGATATTGGTCATGTTAACATCAACAGCACATGAAAGATGAAGATATTCTCAAATAGTAAAGAAAATGGAGCCCAACATTTTATATCAAGCTAAATTTATATTTAAATGACAAGGTAAAATAAAAATATCTTTCAGCATATAAGACTCAGACTTTGACACACACCGACTGTATTTGCGATAAATTTGGAGGAAATGTTCTGACAAGAAGGGAAATAAATCCAAGAGAAAGACCCAAGAGGTGGGATGTATCCACTTGATATTCACACAATACTTTGAAAGCCAAACTCCTCATCTCCTCTTAAACTGTGCCCCAGTGATCTAGGTGATCTAGTTGATCCTAGTTGCAGTTATTTTTATCACACTTTGTCCAGGTGACCATCTCAGTCTAGTCTGCTTCCTTCTCTGTTTCCCTCACATTCAGTCACCAAATCCTGCCACTTGGTTAAATTTTAATAACCAGTATCTCTTACCTGAATTTGGCAGTTGCTTTATTCCACT
>CM052445.1:58287637-58371070 GCA_028533085.1 Varecia variegata | reverse complement strand
AAAAAAAAATGAATGAATGGAATAAAAATTAAGGACTATACAAAATCTTACTTAAATACCTACTCCATTGTAAACATTGTCAAATTATATAATTATTTGTCCCTTTATTTTTTTTCTTCACTTACAAAATAGGAACAGCAAACCATATGGCAGAGTTTCGTTGTGAGTTTAAGTGGGATTATTATGTGAATGCACTTAATGCAATATCTGATATATAACAGCTACACAAGATAGTTTTCTCCTCCAAGAAACAAATGTCTTTTCTGAACTCCTATGTGCAAACTATTACTCTAAGAGATACAGATTAGTTATTGAAAAAAGTTAAGCAAACAAAGAATTAACGTATGTTAGGGAATATTTTAAAATAACTAAAAGAGTGGAACTGCAATGTTCCTAACACAAAGAAATGATAAATGCCTCAGGTGATGCATACTTCCCAATGTGTATTTAATTAACATGCATTGCATGCCTGTATCAAAAGATCACATGTACCCTATAAATATATACAACTATTGTGTACTCATAATAATTAAAACTAAATTTTTTTAAAATAAATAAAATAAGAACAAGCTGATATTCACACACACGATAAGAATTTATAGTTTAGTGATGAAAAATCTTAATGGTTAACACTTAGGCTAGATTGAAAAACACACGTCTTATATTAAGAAGCTGTATGTTGAATGCAAAACTTGGATATTTCAGTATCACCCAAAGCACACACACACAAAAAAAATACAGATTCTTGGACTTCACCCTTACTCATTATGATGTGTGAATTCCATGGTAACTACTGGAAGATACAGCTTAAGACAGGGTTTCTCAGCAGTGACACCATTGACCTTTTGGGCAGGATACTTCGTCTTTGTGGAGGCCTGTCTTGTACATGGTGTGATGCTTAGTGGTATTCCTCCCTGTCTTCCATCCACATCCTAGATGGCAGTACCACGTCACTTCCCTGCCTCCCACCCAGGGTTGTGACAGCCAAAAACGTCTTCGAGTATGTCCAATGCTTCCTGGGATAAAATTATCTTCAGTTAAGAACCACTGGATTTAAAAGTGATTACCTCTCTATTGGACATTTTCATGATTATCGCAGCTCAGTATTTCCTACTTTATGGCTCCTGCCCTCCCAAAGTATAAGCCATCAACGTGATTTTCTGGCCTTTCTTGAAACTGGTCATGTGCATGTGACTTAGGCTGCACCAGTAAGAGGAACCAGCACAGGCCTGGAGTCCTGAAAGGGGCAAAGCTGGAAAGCAGTCAATTTGTGGAATTCACATTTCATCAAGGATGACAGGAGAGGCTTCCTGCTTAGGTAGCAGCCATTGGTGCCTGGTCCCTGGTACTTGGCATCTGTGATGCTAGTGGCAGTGTCCGTAGCAGCAAAGGGGTTATTGTGGAGGCATCTTGCCTCATGTTTAGGCTATTTCTCCTAGCTCTAGACATTTTAAACACTGCCTTAAGTGAATTCCTCAACTGAACTACACAAGGCAAAAATGATTTGTGTGATTATTTTCTCAATTCTCCAAAGGATGGTGCATTATGATACCATTCTGCATGCACACTAGGGAAGTCCATTTATTATATACAATGGATGTCTTATAGGATTAGAGCTTAATTGTCACATGGAAAATGTATTGAGAAAAAAAAAATACCCCTTTTCTGCTGTAACTATCTATTGTGATTCTGCTTTTTGCAACTAAAAGTGCTTACTGCTAATAGCCTTCAATGGAAGGCACATGAAAAAACTTTAAAATGGAGGTGATTTTCTTTAGCAGGAAGAAATGTGGTTCAACAATTCATGTTCTGCCTATTCCTTATGTTTAGGTATTTCACTAAGTGCTTTTATGATGATAATACAAAAAATGATATTCTAGGGCTTTCATATTCTCCCACATTATATTATTTTGTTCAATCTTTTTGACAAATTTGTCCAGCACTGGATACATAATTTGCTGGGCCCACTGAAAAGTAAAATGCAAGGCTCTTTTCTCAAAAACTAAGAATTTAAGAAGGCAAGAGCAGAACTTGAAACAAATACGGGATCCTTTTTCTTACTAGGAGCCTGCAGGGCTGCTAAGATCACACTCCCAGGAAGCTGGTCCTGCTGTCATGAGTTAGACAAGTCATATATCATTTGTCTCAGTTTACACAGAAAAAAAGAAAGATTCCAAAATGTCACTGGTGGTCTTATGGCAATTTATAAAATAAAATCTGGTGGTTCATCATTCAGTACATCAAAAATAGCACCAGGAATGCTACTGTTCTAGCATCTTTTCACCCAGAAGAAGACAAATAGATTGTGATGACAATTTAGTATTAGAATGACACAGAGAGTATATTAGTAAATGTACAAAAATACCCTAAGAAATGGAGTGGGCAAAAAAAATTAAAAGCCTAAACCTGAATCATGCTGGTAATAAGCTACTGACTACATAATATAGTTTATTGACATCATTACAGCTAACAATCCATATAATATTATTACATAATCAATAAATCTACTTTGTGTACTGAATATATTTCATGAACTGAATATACTCAATAAAGCAGTAATTTATCAGATCAGCCTGTATCATGTTTTGAGTATTGTTTCTGGCTAAAGGCCCTTTGAGTATGACTTGACTTTCCTTTCTTAACCAAATTCTCTAACTGAAACACACAATATCTATTATAATGTTTATCATTCAGATTTTATTCTCTATAATCCTGTCCTAATTAGGACGAAATAATCATTAAGATAATTCTTATGATCCCAGCCCTGTAGCTTGTCATATGCTAATAGAATATTAGTAGTGTCATTGTGTAGCTATTGAAAGTTTTAAGTTAACTTTTCCAAGTAATGGGATATTTTTAACATTAAAAAATGTAGAATGATTCTTAACTTTTGAACAATATACTAATTGTCATAACTTTTTTCAGTTAATTTTTAATATGAAAAGGAAATTGGTTTAAATTGCAAATAGAAACATACTTAATGGTTGTTTTGAAACCAGGACTCGTTAAGAAGTAATGGTTTATGTTATTTTCCAATGACGGATTCACTTTACACATCATCACAGTATTAGTAAACACTTTGAAAATAATATAGTTTTTAATTTATTGATGTATTAACATATTATCTATTCTAAATGCAGTACTTGAGTTTTACTTGCATTTTATTTATTCTCGATTCAAAAGACTACATTTAATATTTAATATTATATTTAAATATTGCATCACCCTTACATTTGAGATATTAAAATAGCTTATGTATCTGTAGAGTAACATGCAATAATGAGATAATGTAAACTTATCATACAATTATTGTGCTAAGTGATTATCCTGCCACAGCAAATTATATCACACAACACTTTATCTAATAGATTCTTCCCCACCCACCTCAGAAATGGTGATGAAAACCATGCAAGTGCATGCAAATAACAATCACAAGAAAAATTTATACTCTTTTTATTTTTTAAATATACAATGGATTAGGAATGCCTGTGAAAAAGTAAGTAAAGACACAGATCTGGATGTACTCAGTTAATTTGTCTCAAGTTTACCATTGAAAATATAATCTTTGAGTGTTTACTTTAGATGTTCCTTCTAAGACTTTATCACTAGTTATCTGGATTCAGTAGTTTGGATAAGTGTAAAGAAATTTTCTTTTTTATTAAGAACCCCCAGAGACTCTAATGAGGAGGGGTCTTCTTATGCTAAGAAAGATGAATTCCTTCTAGAATGTATGAAGAGACATAGAAGCAACAAAAAGAAAACAAGGCAATGAGGGAAGCATATTTGTTCTGAGCAATCCTGCTTGTGAGAAATTACATATATACACACCCACACACAGTCATTTGCAGCTTAACAATGTTTTGGTCAGTGATGGATCACATACATGTCAGTGGTCTTATAAGATACATTACCATATTTGTACTGTACCTTTTCTATGTTTGAATATGTTTAGATATAGAAATACCATTGTGTTACAATTGCATACAATATTCAGTACAGCAACATCTGTACAGATTTGTAGCTTAGGAGCAATAGCTATACCATACAGCATAGGTGTGTAGTAAGTTACAGCATCTAGGTTTGTGTAAGTACAATCTGTGATGCTCACACAGTGAAGAAATCACCTATCAATGCATTTCTCAAAATATATGATCATCATTAAGTGGTGCATGATTCATACACACAAACACACACACACACACACACAGAAAAAGAGAGAAAGTATAAGACTTCTACATTTATTTGGGAGCAAAAACAAGTATTAGAGATTAGAGCAAAAACAAGTATTTGGAAAGCCTTGTATTGGATGGCATATGGAAAAGGAAACAAGATAGGAGAGTGAGCTACACTTTACTTTCATAGTGGGAGTTATTTTGTTGTTGCTGGTAAAGTTATTATAGTACTAGTGTGAGTAAGACAGAAAAGTTGTTTATACTCCTGCTAAAGAAAGTTTCACAGAGACCTCCCTTCCCTTATTGGAGACTTAGATTTCAGTGATCAATGCCATTTGTGGAAGGTGGAGAATGGGGCAGAGGGAGTCAAGGCTTAGGAGGCCAGTTGTACAAATCCAAATGCAAAGAGCAAATGAGGCTGGGGTGAACTGGATGTGAAGATGTAGATGTGAATGAGAAGGCTCTTGGGGGGCAGGTTGAGGCTGCTGAGGCACCAGGAGACCAGGTGAAGATGAGGGGCAGAGACCTTATGCTCACTCAGGGTCTCTTCCTGCCAGGAAATTGTGCTCCAGCCTAAAACATGAGAACTGATGAATACACGACATCTACACCTCTACATTGTGGTCTCCTCAGGACATGTGCCTGGAAAGGAAAAAAAAAAAAAAAACCTCAAATATTTTATAAGATTTCCTTGAGTTTAGAGAAATGGTAATGAAAGATAGCATGAAGCTTTTTATCATATCGATTATCTGATAAAAATGTGTAAGTTATGAGAATTGATTACAGAAATTGGAATATGTTTTTCTTTTCTTAGTTACTTGATTGTTTTTAAATGTATTTATATAGCATTGATTTTCACTTAAAGGTACACAATACAACAGTTTGTGCTCATTACTCACAAAGGATGAGAACCTTCCAAAGAATAATCTGCTTTTTAGATTTTTATTTGTTTTTATTCCCATTAAGTAGCATTTTTTTTTCTCGTTGATTACCAATTTTCAAAATGGATAAACACAGAAAAGACAATTGATACCCATGAGTTGGAAAAATTGTGATAGTTCACTCTTAAAATTCTGCTCACTATAAATAACTCGAGTTTTACTCTCCACATTTCTGACATCAGCAGGTCCCCTTCAGTGAATTATGACTTGAGATTGGACTCTCAGTCATTTTTCACTGTATCTATTAAATTTATTTTGCACTTTATCATCACAATTTTGATATTTTTGGACAGCAATATTGGACAATGAGAGCAGCCAAAGTGCTTCTTGTTAGTTTAGTGAAAATTTGGGATGTGTAGTCAACTAATTCTAAACAAAGCTTTATAGGAAATAGAAAATGTTGAAATAAATCACCTCCTTCTTTTTGTTTTCTTTAAAGCTGTTTGACTTCACTATTAGATTCTTAAAGAAAAGACATTTGGCTAACAATTGTTGCCCCAGAAGGTAGGCTATGCAGATACTGATTATTTCTCCCACACCTTAACTGCAAATTCGATGAGCGCTTAGCATGGCTCGCCTGGCTGCTGAGTTACTGAAACACAGAGGGAACCCCAGGGTATTGCTGAGAATATTGAAGGACACCTGATGCCATTTGCTTATCATTTATCTTCTCTAGTGTCTAAAATCTATGATTCTTGGAGAGTCATTAAAAAAAAAAAAAAGGTCCAACAGTAGTGTCAAGGTCATTGCCATTCTTTTTTAGAGTTTGTCAAGAGAAGCATATTTTCAAGTTCAGGTATGGCTATTTTTCTATATTTTAATTCTTTCTATTGCTTATTTAGCTCCCTTTTCTTTTTAGAGTTAGCTATATCTAGAATCTCCAAATAAGAAATTAGCAAATCTTCATGTCTCAGGCTCACGAGAGAAATGAACTGCACGTGGTTAGAATGCCTCCATGTTTGAGAGCTTGATTAAAAACAGGCCATAAACATAACCTTGTCATATCTTCTACCTCAACCCCTGATAAGACAAGAACAGTCACATCAACCTTAATCCACAGCATTGCGTGGACCATGGAAAGAAATACTCTTCTGTCTATAGCTGCTCACCCACGACCGCTGCCTGCTTTGATAAGTGGGTATTTTCCAAATGCCAATGGAAACATAGTCAATAACACCCACCTGGCTTTCTGAATTCTGTAACTGAACATGTCTTCAGCTACGTTTTTCATGCAAGCTGTTACAAACTGCATTGCTTATATAGTTAAGAGGTGATTGTTACACCTCTTAGGGAAGGAAGTAACTCAAAATCTTTTGACAGCTAAATCCTCACAATCCAAAGGGTCCATGTACAATATCTGTGACATCCTTATTTTTCTTCAAAGATACTCCAGCCTGTGTGTGAGCAAACTCGTGTGCACAGCCCCCCCGCCCCCACAGGAACTGTCAAATGTTTCCTAAAAGTAGCAATGGGAAAACAGTCAGGAGCATAAGAATAAAGACTTGAAAAGTGAACTACACGGAAGTAAGTTTTCCTGATGTTTGTAATTACCTCAGACAACAATTTTTCAGTCAACATGTATGTGAATTTGCTAGGCTTTTGAAGCAGAATAGTACTGTTTTGTCAGTAATTACAGCACTCTGCAGTTGTCTGGTGACTGTTGAGATGACCCTTGATAGTCTTAAAATTGCTACTGTGTTTGCTTCATTTGCTAGACATTTAATTGCAATTTTTCTTAAAGGAGATATTTCCTACTCCATATGAGAATACCATTTTTTTTCAGAACTGGAAGGAGTTGAGGAAAGGAAAGGGCAAAGGAAAGACTTAGGTTTTCAATAGTGAGAACAAAAAATATTTGCTTGTCTTTGCTTTGGGGCTTCCTCTATCCTCTTCTCAGCCTCTCTCTTTCTCTTTCCCCCTTCTCTCCCGTTCCTCTCCTCTTCCTCTGCCTCTTCGTTAACATTAAGAGTAGGATAAAAAAATATAAAATGTAAATATGTATATAAAACACTCCTGTAGGACATAAGTCAAAATATTAGATGTAATTATAATATATCCAAAGAGTGAAATTACTGGCAATTTTAATATTCTCTTAGTACTTTTCTGTTTTCTAGACTTTTTTGGCAGTGCACCACTAATATCTGTGTAATGAGAAAAACATATAAAAATATCTGAACACTGAATTTTAATGTTTTTGATTTGTTATATTGTCTTTAATTTATAAAAATTTTCATAGTAAATAATATAAAACTACTAGATATTTCTTACTGAAAACCCTAACTTTAGCTTCTCGTTGTAGTAACAACAACAACAAAAAATCCCTACATAGACTTTAACTTGCTGTAATCTTTAAGTTCAAATATGAAAAATTAATCAAATTTCCCCATGTGTTCCAACCTGATGCCTCTGATAAAGATAGTAGGTTGTGGGTTATTGCTCTGGTATTTATTTCCCCCAAATGAATCATCAAACTTGGGATTGTTTCTTTCAGGAGCTAACAACTGTATAATATTTCTAAAGAATGCATTTACAGGAAAGATAATTACATGTGAATTTGTGGACCCTCAAGGATGGAGTAAAGATGTTTTAGGTGGCACCAGGATGAAAATGACTCCTTTGAAAATTTAGGCAAGAAAAATGTTTTTCAGGAAAACTAAATCATAAAATTTTCTATTGGTTAAAGATGTCAAAATAGAACGGTCTTCAAATAGAATGTTGAGCAGTTAAAATTTAATTATTTTAACCTAGACAGAAAATACTGCAGTAGTAGCCACTGCTGCACCAAGCCAAGGAATGGCCACGGTTCAGTAATGAAACATTTTGATCTCTATAATAAAAGACTCAGACAGAAATTTGGGGATAGTCCAGCAAAGTAGTACGTTGTGGGAGTCAATGAAAAAGACTTGACAAGCAGTTTCTCTTTAGTGATTAAGGTATGGGTAGGAATCACTCAGGTGCTAGTTATGCAAAGGCTGAAAGGATAAAATACGTTTTCTTATAGTTGTTCAATGTTCCCCTAGCATTGTACCATCCCTCTCCACCACTGCCCCCAAGGAGGGAGACACCAAATGGGGCAATGGGAGCAGTGTTTTATTTTTCCTCCTTCCTTTCTTCCCTCCCTTCCTCTCCCCTCCTCTCTCTCTCTCTCTCTTCCTCTCTCTCCCTTTCAATTCTTTCTGTATTTATTTATTTTTATTTTCAGTCAGAAAATTGTCAACTAAAATACGTGACAATTGATTTATCTTAGATTTTTGCAATGAAGCACTTCTCAGAGATTCAGTTTCAGCTTAGTAAAAACTGTTGTGTTCAAATAATGGGGAAGTAAGAGGAAATGCTGACTCAACAGTTTGATATAGACTGAGATGCATGAATTATAGTGAGGTGATTCACTGATGTGTCTCATAATTTCAACAGCTAACTTTTGCTGTTGTTTTATTTTATGGATTGACAGTCTACACGTTTTCCATGTTCTTTGTTGAACACAGTATGAGCCCTTTTTATTTAATCCTGCTGTGACCTTTATTCCATTATAGTGCTGGAGAGAAGTAGAGTGTAAGGAAAATTACTCTGTTTACACCCTGGTAAATTATGATCACAGAATGTGGGATCAGAAGCAGTATCCTTTGCCTTCATTAAAGAATATTTTTGCAACCTAAACAGGATGGCACATGCCTGTAGTCTCATCTACTTGGAAGGCTGAGGCAGGGAAACTGCTTGATCCAGGAGTTTGAGTCCAGCCTGGAAAACGAAGCAAGGCCCTGTCTCTTAGGAAAACAAAAAAAAAAAAAGAAAGAAATATTTTTGCAGTAAAATCATGACCCTCAAACAAATACAAAATGAAGACATATCAAAGATATTATTAAATTAGCTGGTTAATGAGGGAACTAGTAAGATGGTTGAACTGGTTCAAAGAAGAATTTAAAAAGCACCTACATATATAGATTACTAGAAATTCTGAAATGAATTTAAAAATTGATTAATATTCACAAGACAATGCTCAACTGAATCTCCACCAGACAGAATTTGCATTTTTATAGACAAGGATTATATGTATTCTATAACTATAGATTCTATAACTGTATCAGTATTCTATAACTATAGAGTTTTAAGAAACTCTAAGAAAATGAGAGTTGGAGTTAAAAGGGGTGTGTTAGACAGGAAACCCGGTGGTCTTTTTTTTTCCCATCAAAGCCTTTAAAAAAAATTTATGACATCTCCTACATCCTACAGCAATGTATTCTACCACACCTTAGACAGATTAGACAAAATTTTTCAGAAATGTTGCTCCTATGCATCACTTATGATAAAATAAATATGAGCCTTAGCTCCAAAGACTTATGGACCTTAGCTCTGAAGTCAATTCAGATAATCACTGGACCCAGCAAATTTCTCATAGATAGAGAAGAGAACATGACCATCATTGTTCAGATGAAAAACATAGGGCCCAGTAATTTTGTATGATGAACCAGATGTTAAAGAAAAAGTGACAGAGAAATGTTGGTTCAGTTGGAGCTGTCTGTACACTTGCATGGAATCTTTGAAGTCCAAAGAGTGACATGGATATAAACACTTATACCAACACACTCCCCCAAACTCTCCCAGAGCAGTTGTGATGCCCACTCCCTGAGGTAACCTGTACTCTGACAGGTGATACCACTACTTTCTACTTGTTCTAGAAGTGAAGGTGAAAGATGAGGTATTGAATGTAAATGAATAAAAGAGATTAATATATATATATATATGTATATCATAAATCACTCACTGCCCCTTCCCCCTCCCTCCAAAGCTTGCCTGACACTGCTGCAATGTGTTCTACTGCACATTTCTCCAAACCTGTACTCGATCCACTCTTTATATTCTCAAGCTGGAACTTGCACTTTAATTCCATATTTATAATCCTATTATTCCTTTGAATGTTTTCTTTACATTGTCAGTCTGTCACTTTCTTAAGACTGCCTCAAGATTCATTTAAAAGGCCATTTGCTTCATGATATAATGTTATAAGCTCTGAAAATGTCCCCTTGCTATTATGTGGCTGTAAGTCCTTTGCAGTAAAGTCTGTTTTTTTTTTTTTTTTTTTTTGGAAACAGGGTCTCACTCTGTTGCCCAGGCTAGAGTGCCATGGTGTCAGCCTAGCTCACAGCAACCTCAAACTCCTGGGCTCAAGCAATCCTCCTGCCTCAGCCTCCCAAGTAGCTGGGACTACAGGAATGTGCCACCATGCCCGGCTAATTTTTCTATATATTTTTAGTTGTCCAGCTAATTTATTTCTTTTTTTTTAGTAGAGATAGGGTCTCGCTCTTGCTCAGGCTAGTCTCGAACTCCTGACCTCCAGTGATCCTCCCGCCTTGGGCTCCCAGAGTGCTAGGATTACAGGAGTGAGCCACCACACCAGGCCTGCAGTAAAGTCTTATTCAAATTCTCCTTGCTCTGCCTGGACCCAACAGAGCACTTGAAACACAAAAGATCATTAACGACTAAGAATATTAAAGTAATTAGCAGTATATTAATGAACTAACAGAATATATGAGTAAAATGTGTACACATCAAGAATAAAAAGAATGATTAAAATGTATGCAGTGCCCCTATTCTTCCTCAGGCATATAACTCCTAGGGTTTGTTAGTAGATTACCCTCAGAGTATGGACAATGGAGAAAGCATTTAATTCATATTTTCCCCCAATTCAAGTCTTAATACAAACCTACTTTATGAGTTGAGGCACATTTAGTCTTTTTAAATACTTTAGAGATGAAGTTCAATCATGCCTATTAAATAGTAGAATTTTTGGAAAGTAGTCTTTAAAAAAGGATAACTACCAGTAAGCTATATTCTAAAAAAATTTATCCAGGAAATCAAAGAAAAACAATCCTCTAGAAGATTAATATCTTAGTGTCATAAGTGTTATTAATTAACTACAAGAGAAGAAACACAGAAATTCTTTTGTCTCTTTTATCACTTTATCATCAAAGTAAATTCTGATAGGGGAATATGGCCTAAGAAGTTTCTTATTTGTATATTATAGGACAGGTGGAGATTTTGTAATCCAATCTTGAAATTTGGATTAATTCTAGTAAATAAAGGTGAAAAGTCTTTGGTTTCGTAAGGTAAGTCCAAGGCCCCACAACTCTGCCAATGTGTTTTGAATTGATCTTAAGTGGATATGTGACATTTGTTTTAGGAATGACAGTGGGAATTATGTGGGCAGATGCCTTCAAGCTCTTTTGTGAAATGAGGCTCTACACATTGCAAGCACTGATAAATTAATTTCCAAATATTGAAGTGCTTAGCCAAAACTTTCCAAACTACCTTCTCAACTTGCTGATGCATGCTCAAATTCTCATCAGCATGGTTTAAACAATGTACCTCTTGTTCCTTTTCTTTACCCAACAATTCTCCTCAAATGATAGTATTGACTGTTCCTGGAATTCTGTCATATGTGTCTTATTTGGGGTGTTAGTATTCTGTGTGACAGATTATAAATTTAGGAACTGTGATCATAGTTCCCAATTTGCATTAATGTATATGTAACTTTTACATTTTTCTTATCTCTGTGTAAAAGTACTAATGTAAATTATATATAATTTTAACTTTGTTACAGGAGTGCTATGAAAACAAACCAAAGAAGAAGACTGAAATATGCTGTATTCTAAAAACAAATAGTTCTGATACTGCATCTAGCAGGTTTTTTCTTTTCTATGAATAAAACTTTGCAAACTATGCATTCTGTAAAACAGTCTTAAACGCGAAAAATAGAGATAAGAACTGAGTAGGAGGGTCATTTCTAAAAGTGAGAGCCAGAACAGGGTTGAAGGCTAAATGTATTAGAAATTATAGAGGCAAAATGTTGAGAAAGGTGATTGATTTGAACTACGATGAAATATGGAAGTGTCCAGACACTTATAAAAAGGGATTGAATTTTGATTTATTGGTGGTTCAAACTTCACATAGTTTACATAAAGTGGCAATCAGGGGATGTTTGACTTAGGATCACTAAGCATATAGAATATATTTCAAACACATAAAAAAGTTCTAACAGTAAAGAAGCTGTTACTGAATAAAAGTTTTTGGAAGCTGTATACTTTAGAGGTGGATCCAGGCTAAGCTATCAAAGCTCACAACTAATACCAACATGTTTTCCTCCTAACTTAACAAGTATGCTCTATACTTTTCTTAAAGGCACTAATTTATTTTGAAATTTTCTTTTTGGCATAAAAATCTATATTTATTTGTTTGTTTTAAACCAGGAAATAATGTGATTTCTGTTGCCTTTTTTTCCCCTAGCCCTTAAAATTAATTCCTTTGGGAAAGAAATATTCTGGGATTCGATTCCATTCAAGATTGAAAAGGTGAAGGTTTTAATTAACTGCCTTAGAGCTTATCATGGTGAGATGGGGGTGTTTAGCTCAAGTGGTGTGAAGAGCTCTTAAATTATTCTGGCAATTGAGTTTTCATCCTTTTTGTTCCATATTGTAAAATCCTTTAATGGCTAAACACACCCAAGAACTTGGACTTTAGACTCTATGAACAGCAGGGGAGAGATCTGCAACTGATGTAATGTTCACTAGCATGTGGACAGAATCATTAGACTTTCTGGGATTCATGCATATGCTAAAAGAGTGAGTGTGAATTAATCAGAATGGCTACACTCAGTGAGGCCAAACGCTCTCAGTTCTCAGAAAGAAGGGCTGGGGGCAGGATTAAGAAAACTGAAAGCTAAAACAAAAGAAAATCAGGCACTTTTCTCTTTCTCTCACACCAAATGAGGCCAAATGCTAATACTATGATTTACAAGCATCCGCATCAAGTTACTTTGGAGACAAGGAAGTTTGTCTGCCGGTTGCAACAGCAGATGGATGGTCAGCTGACCTCAGCGCTATTCATCATTGAGATGGGGGAGTTCATTCATTTCTCTACACTTCAGTTAACAGCTCCTTAAAGGGTGAAAGTCAAGACTTGAGACTGAATAGTGAGGTCATTGCAGTTGTCAGGTTCAATCCTGAAATGTTGGCCAATTTACCCACTGACAATATACTTGTTACTTAACTGCTCTGTACATTTAAGTTTATTGTTTTTCATTCTTTAATAAGCAATGAGAAGTCTTGAAATAATACAGCATCAGAATTTATATTTTTTTAATGGTCGGTGACAGATGTCATGGATATAGCATTTGCCCTGGATTGAGATTACCACGTACCCTTCATTGTATCACAGAAATGTAATTCATAGAATTTTTTAAAAACTTTGGTACTCAAAGTATTGTTCATGGACCAGTGGAAGATTATTAGAAATGCAGAATCTCAGATCTCGTCACAGACCTACTGATTCAGAATCTGTATTTTAATGTAACAGCAGATAATTTAAATGCACATTAAAGTTCGAGAAGCACTGTTGTAATAGTTACTTACATGTAAGGCATGTTTAAAATGCTTCAGTAATCATCATTTAAACTTTACTAGATATTTTTTCCAAAGGAGTAAAATATTTAAATTTTCTACTTTTGAGCCCCATGAAAACGTAGTCACATCTTAGTTATCTCCATATATCCAGATTTTTTTGAGTTACATAGAAGACACTCAAGAAATGTTTGTGGAATTGACTAGGCTATCATAGATATCTTAGAATCTTCTCCTGGGTTCAAGGAAACCATACATAGGCCAAGTTGTTGGAAGAGCAAGCATGGCCCACAAAGGAAATCATTCAAACCCTACACAGCCTTTCCTCCTTCTTATTTTCCATCCCTTTACTCTTACCCTTAAACTTGTCCTTGGAAAAAGAAGAGAGCTTGTCAATGTTCAGTCTCCACATTTAGTTGGCTATAATCACAATACTAGTCTATGTTAGCAAAGAGAAGAACTTGGAATGGAGAATGAAAGAGAGTCTAAAATGAACTGAATGGATCTTGAACACCAAGAAGAAAGTTTTCTAATATATTGAAGTGACTAAAGAAATTGGTCAATAAGAGGTTAAAGTACCTGCTATATAGCACAATGGAGGATTGGTCATTGGAAAATAAAACCATTTCGTGTATCTGCCTTACCAAGTTGATATCCATCAAAAGTCGGCTTATTCTACAACCTGATCTACTGGCTTAGGTACGGGATCAATATCTATTGTACATCCCAATATCATTAGATTCATAGTAATTGTGCTACCTTCTCTTTTGGAACTACACAGTCAGCTTCACCAGGGAGAAAATGTTTTGCTCCTAATAAAATATTCTAGAGCCGGAAACATGATTTTCCAGCTCTAGGCTGCCCCACATGGACCAAGAACTGGGAACAGTTTTTTAATCTATCTGAGCCTCAAGTTTTCCCCTGTAAATATTGGGATGTAGTCTTTTGGATAAGAGTGCTAAGAGTTTTATCTCTAATGTTTGTAAAGAATTTATGGTACACAATAATAATCGGTAAAAATATTGTAAAGAAACAATATATAATCTGTAAACACCCCAAGTAAAAACAAGGAATTTCTTAAATTTTCTTTACATAATATATTTTTTTCTCATTTTAAAATTATATAACAAGGAAAAGAGATTATAAAATTTTTTCACTACCTCATAATTTCCAATGGAAATCAAAACTATGAGTTCCTTTTTAATTTTTTAAGAGGAAAAGAATCACATAGGTTCTATGTAGAAATGGCCAAACACACATATATTCCTGTTTTTTTCATGGGAATGTTCATTGTCAACAGTAAGATGATTTTCATTTGCCTCTGTGAAGGCACTTAATTCACAGCCTGTTTAAAATAGCACCATCTCTGATAGCTGTAATTAGTTTCATAACAACACTTCCTGCTGCCACTTTGCAAATCAGGCTTCAAGTCCAACTTTTAACACAGACATGCCTCTAATTAGCACTGCCCCAAACCAAGTCCAATAGGGCCATAATGAATGCACGACAATTGGAGAACGGAGTTCATTTCTCCATTTGAATCTTGGAAGCAATCCATTTTAATCTGTATGCAAAGGTAGACTTTTGAAGGAATAATTGTACTTTGTTTTGGTCCATCTGGATTGGGCTGGAAATATGCCTTCCAGGTTTTATAACATTAAGTTACAGAGACAGCACTCAATGTCGGAATAATGTTCAAGAAGTCCTATATGGGTGATTAACTTGAGGACATTCATCAAATCGGTGCCCCAATCTTAGGGGAAAAAATGCATTTTTAAGCTAGGAGCAATTTCTGGGCTCTTGATTTTGGTGAATGAGATGAATTCATTAAAGAAAAAAAGTTCCAAGTGCTTTTTGTTCTCCCTTATAATTAAGTCTAATAAAATAAGCACATTTTTCTTCTCTCTAACACGTGTATTTTTCTATGCCAGGAATTACATTGAAGTATTAGAATAAAAATAACACAAAATCCAATAGTGGTCCCTATGGCTTAAGACCTATGTACCAACTTTCCATGATTATTTTGTCTATTACACTCTTGCATATGTTTTTGAAGGATTTTACAACATGCTTCAAAAGCATTTGAGGTTTGGGATTTCCACTTGTTACTATTTATGATTTCAGTGTTCACATACCATTGATTTTTTTCTTTCCCTCTCCAAACCCAAATGTCAATTGTGATCTAAATTAATTTGCACTTGGAGTTGGCAAGCTAGTAAGTTCAGTGCATGGAGTGAAACTACAAGGCAAAGCAGAGGACATTGACTCTAGTTCTTGATCTATCCTTCTGATATTTCTGGCCAGTTAGGCGCTTGTAATTGTCATTTGGGAAATCGATTTGAGAAAGTTGGTCCATACATTGATTTTGTCTTTACAACATGTCTAAATTTCTCATAGAAGGAAAATTATGATGAATTCCTCATTGATAAATATGCATAAAAAGCAATTTTGGTAGGCGAAAATATATCACTTTATCATAAATAAAATGTGGCTCAAAAGTGACAGAGGTTACTTGGATCACATACTTCGCACATCATGTATATCAAATATAGGGCAGAGTGCCTGGAGCATTAAAGGTTCTTGATAAGTA
The DNA here is from genome assembly GCA_028533085.1 of Varecia variegata. Lineage (NCBI taxonomy): Eukaryota > Metazoa > Chordata > Mammalia > Primates > Lemuridae > Varecia > Varecia variegata. The sequence continues at coordinate 58,354,974 of CM052445.1, read as the reverse complement.
TTTGTAGATCGTGTGAAAAAAATCAATCAATTGAAATTTGTCTCTTCAAATCCAGATGTGTAGTACACAAGCAGCCACTATGAAAGGATATCACACAATTTCTACAGTAACCAAGGGGAGAAACTAAATTAGGCAAAGGAGGTTTGGGCTCAACATCCTTTAGCACCAGCAATAGAGGAAAGATTTGTAATATGCCCCAGGGCATTTAGCAGGCAAATATTCTCTAAGTATAACGCAGCTAGGGTAATAAGTTCTGGATATATATAAATGTGAGGTATGTAAATGAGGTTAATGAATTCCTTAGGCAAATGAGATTGGGGTGTTTAAGTAGGAAAGTAATTATCACCATGTGTGGTATACTTCGGTTTAGATATTTTAAGAGAGTATGAAATGTTTACCCTGGTTTGTAATTTTTCCCAATACTTTTTGAACACTTGGGAATTTAAAAGATTCCAGAGGGAACTTGGGCTTTAATTACTTCCTTTGGGAAGGTGGTCTTATTCAAAGGATAGAGACATTAGGCCACTGCTACAGGAAAGAATGAAAGATAAGGCAGAACAAGGGGAGAAGGAAGGAGACTAGACAGAGACTTTTTGGAAAGGCCTGGGAATGAGCTTCTCCAACCTTTCAATTGTCCAAGGAACAGAAGTCCTTGGAATAGGAGCTCCATGACCCATCCACCTGAACTCAGATTGCTTCAGACTGTCAGAAAAACTTCCATGCATGCATTGCTTTTAAGACATTGTTGGCCGGGCACCGTGGCTCACGCCTGTAATCCTGGCACTCTGGGAGGCCGAGGCGGGTGAATCGTTTGAGCTCAGGAGTTCGAGACCAGCCTGAGCAAGAGCGAGACCCCGTCTCTACTAAAAATAGAAAGAAATTATCTGTCCAACTAAAATATATATAGAAAAAATTAGCCGGGCATGGTGGCGCATGCCTGTAGTCCCAGCTACTCGGGAGGCTGAGGCAGGAGGATCGCTTAAGCCCAGGAGTTTGAGGTTGCTGTGAGCTAGGCTGACGCCACGGCACTCACTCTAGCCCGGGCAACAAAGCAACACTCTGTCTCAAAAAAAAAAAAAAAAAAAAAAAAGACGTTGTTGTTTTTAGTAGCCAAATCCTGAAGGGTGAAACCTAGAAAAGCATCTATATACTTTCTGAAAATGAAGTCTGTTCATTCACAATTACAGTTACAGAATGATGTCAGTGAAGCATTTAAGGCAATTTTTTTTATCACAGATTCTTAAGTATTGCTTAGTGATTAATTGTTATGTTTTACAAGGGCTAACAATAAATAATTTTAAGTCCAGAAGTCTCAAGGGAGACTTAAGGAAAAAAAAAAAAAAAGTCAGAATGTTTTATAACATGAAAAAGAATAACCGTAAAAGCCCGGTGCAATAGCATGCGCCTATAGTCTCAACTACACAGGAGGCTGAGGCAGGAGGATAATTTGAGCCCAGGAGTTCAAGTTCAGCCTGGGCAACATAGTGAGACTCTGTCTCTAAAACAATAAATAAATAAAAATAATTGTTTTAAGAGAAGAATAACCATAAAGTGGACAGGAAGGAATTCTTTTTTTCTGATTCTGAATTAAGGTTTATGTTGTTTGTGTCTTTTAACAGTTCACGGCTTTTGCTCCTATCTAACAAGCAATGAAGGGCTAGGGAGGGACAGGCTCCACCACTCAATGGCCAACATGCTCCTGTCTTCTCAGGGTGCTTCAGTAACAGCTGCTAAGGAAAGGCTGTGGGTCCAGGTTTTAGTTGCCCCTGTGGTCAGGATAGCACTAAAGGATGTAAGGTTTGTAATTTTCTATTTCCAAGGAATGGACGCCTGAAGATTTGAGTAAGCCTTTTAAACCTTCCCCGAATCTTTGTGTGTCTGGTTACCGTTTGAGGAAAGGCCAATTAGAAAATAACAAAAAGGAAGCATGTACCTCACATGATCATCAGTGGCTTCTGAAGCAAAGGCACTGTGGTCTATTTTTCTTATGATAAATAAATTCTTCCAAGAAATATTTTACAGGCCTAGGGGTACTCTTTTCAGAAATATTATCTAACAGCAATTATACTACTTATTTCCCATTTTTTAAAAATAAGCCTAGGTATCTGAATATATTTTCTTCAGATTAATTTATGTGATATAAAGGATGTGGAACTGATTTGTAAACTAAAGAACACTATAAAATAAAGTAGATTTTCATGCTGGTTTTTTTTTAATGAAGAGGGTAATTTCCTTATTGACTTCCAGGTACCATATTAAGTTGCTCATGCTGCAATTTGTGGCATAATAACATCGGTCTAGATTGGGATTTTTTTTAATTTCATTCTATTGATTTCCCACATTTATTATACATTTCCAATCCAATTGTCTTCTCTACCATAAAAATGCACACTAAACTATTTAAAATATGCCATTCCAGTTCAGATTCCATGTCTGTTTAGAAAGTTTGTATATTTTTCAGAATAGTTCTTGGATGTAACATTTTTTTGTATCCTTGGCATAATTCATAAATCTAATCATTTTTCTTTAAATCAACATTTTGTTTTTGAGATCCATTCATGTGGTTATACATAAATTCAGTACACAGAATCAAAAATTGCTATAGATGTTTTCCTTATATAAATATAAATTTCATTTTGCATATTATTCTCTTCATTTCTACATCTTTAATATGTTTTTATATTTTCCACATATGAGAAATACAAAGGTGTGCAATTTTTAATTTATCTATTTTACATTTGCATTTCTCACTATTTTATTATGCTAAATAAACTCTTTAGTTGCTGAGAAGGTCCCTGAGAACAGTAACTCTCCATGTCTCTTCCTAGGGTTTTATTTCGGGGTAGGATCAGTAATCTGTGTTCGCTCACCACCTTACATAGGAAAGGAAAGGTAGTTTACCTAAACCTATCTAAAAGTCATTAGTAACCTCTATGATAACATCACCTATACTAAAGACTATCCTTTGAATATGCTATGTTTGTACTTTTCTCTCCCAGAGAATAGAGAACTCAAAGTATCTGCTAAACTAAAAAAAATTGCAGTACAAAAAAAATATATATCTAATGTGTTGACAAGGACATAACTAAAGTATAAATAATTTGCTTTGGATGTGTGCTCAGATACTAAACCTTAAGATGGTCCCTCTTAAAATAGATATGTGCATACTTAAAATAGTTATGTACTCAATAAAACACATGCACATTAATGCAAAGGCTTTCATGTGTGAGGTGGTCTTTACCATTGCTGTATTTATATTTTCTAATTCAAGACCCAATGACACAAGGGTCATTGCCTTCACTCACATAACTAAGCTAAAGAAGTCCCATCTAGAGAGAAGTAGGAAATAGAGTTTCAGTCATCCAACACTACTTAAAGGGCTTGCTGAAACAGCTGCCCTGTGCACAGGCACAGTTCCTGATGCAGAGCTGAATGTTCTGCTCTGCCATATTTGATAGTTCCCTTCTTATCCCCTGAAATGGGTACTTGACAATATTTAGTTGTTGGCTGTCCAATATTTTCTCTCTACCTACTTCACTTGGAAAACTTCTGGCCTTATATTTTGACCACTCACCTTGAGGGATATGAGTCCATGACTTTATCTCCATGTCTGACTTTTTGACCAGTTTAGTCCTTGCCTGTAGAAACTTTTGACTTAGAATTACCACTGTAAACACATATTAACATATAAATAAGTCAAATTCATGAGCTTACAGCCAAAGTCATTTGTATTTGGCAATTACTCCATTATCTTTGTAGTCATATAATCTAGAAGTTTGGATTTATTTTTTACCTCTTTGCTTTATCAACCTAATAAAATGTGTCATTAGAACTTGTCAATGTTTACCTTGAAATGTGTGTTATATGCATGTTTTCTCCCACTTCCACTTAATTTCAGTGGAATTATTTGTTTCTACCATGCAAACAAACTGATGCATGATTGAATACAATATATTCCTATATGTGATCCCTAATTCTTCTATTATTATTTTTATTTATTGCTAAAGAGGAAGCAAGGTGAGGTAGTGCTAAGGACGGTGAGTTCTGTGAAAAGACTCATGGATTCCTATACAGTTTATCTCCTACAAAGCTGTGGAATTTGAGCAAGTTAGTTAAAATTTCAACACCTTGATTTCTTCATTTATAAAAAGGGAATGCTGATGTTACCTCATGGAATTCTTTGACAGCTCATCCACACAGAGCAAAGTATAATGCATGTTCTGTTCTAGAAACGATAATGATATTTGTGTTATTCTAAGAAAAAAAAGAACAAATTGTCACCCTATTTCCTTTTCAATGTGACAAATTTCCCTCCACTGGCTATCAAAGCCTTCTATAAATTGGCCCCACCTTGCACTGAATATTAAAAATTTATGTTCTTTTGTTTCTTATTTAATTAAGTAAATTATTAATAATATAAAATAATTGCTAACATTCCCATAGTGTGAAACATTATGTAGTCTATGTTTTCCAAAGTTTATCTCATTGGCTTCTCACTGCAGCATGAGTTCATGTTCAGAGAAGAAAAACAGCTAGACCAATTATAGCTAGCAAAGAAAGATCTAGGTCTTGAATCTAGACACTTGAAGTGATCAATTTATTTTATTATTTTAATGCAAAATAATAAAAAAACACTATTATGAATTTTACAAAAAAAAAAGTATAACTTATAAGAACTTTCCTAGAAGCCCCACAAGAGTTTTTGAAAATAAACGAAGGTTCTTGCATTTCATTAACTTCATGATAAATCCCTTTTGCTTTATCCCAACATACACTAATGTAATTCTTATGAGCAATAGGTAATACATCTGCAAGGACAATAACATAGGTACTTTATTAGAACTTCAAACCAAGAAGAGAAATATAAGAAGACAAAAATGAATAGAAAAGAGAAACTACTTCCATGTCCAGGATGGGAAGAATAAAAAGCAACTATAAAAATAAGATAATTTTAACTGAATGTGTTTATTAATTAACTATGTGGTACATATTAAAGTATTTTTTCTATTTGTTCAACTGCATGCTCTTTGGTTGTTTCTTTATATGTCAATTATTTGTGATTCATTTTCAATAGAAAGAATGGAAATGAAATTCAGTCTTCAAAAGTATTCTAACTCAATTTATTTTTCAAATTTAACTGAAAAAGTTCAATGAAAATTTAATGTGAAATTGACAAAATAAGTATACAAGTTTTCTAAGAAACAATGATTTTACAATTTTAAAAATTAGTAAAAAAGGAGATATGCTTTCTAGAAAATAGTTTATATTTATAACTTCTTCATAATATAAATATAATACAGTCTCCTGAAAAGATAGATAATCAGAATATAAGACAGGTCAAACTTAAACCTTGTTAGTTATAAATAAATTTAATAATGGAAACATCACTAACAATGGGAAATGGAACATTAAGCAAACAATTTCTCTCAAGTAAATCTACTTGAAAAAAATACTCAAATTAGAAAGACTCTTAACTTACATGATAGATCAAAATAAATTTCAGCTATGTGCACAATATCAGGCTCATAGAAAAATTGCAGCTAAATTTAATATTTAATTATTTTTAAAATATTCAGAAGTTAGAGTCATTGTGAAACAATAAAGAAAATGAAAGAAAGAAAAGGGATGGAAAGAAAAAAATGTCATGTCCAAAAATATTGTACAAAATTATAAGCAAAATAGAAAAGTAAAGAACAGATTGGGTAGGATATATATGAGGCAATCATGAAAAAGAGTTACTATTTTCATTACAAAAATTAGGAATGTTGAGGAAGCATGGTAGATTGAACACATGTTCCAATTATGCATAGTCTGTAAACCCCACCAAAATGCTAAAAAAAAGTCTACAAAGGAATAAAAAAGGCATAAAAACCATAAGGACAAAAGAGGCAAGATAGGAGATAACAGAATACAAAAGAAGTTAACAAAATTTGGCAATATGTAAAGTAAAGAGATGACTTAGAGGAAGCTGATAGTTGACTTAGAAAGAGATAGTTGGTGGTGACAGAGAGAGTTGACAGAGAAAGCCCAAACCTATGTCCTAGCACTGTCAAAGCCAATAGGTAAATTGACTGATTCTAGACCTCACTTCATCCCTTTTTTGGTATAATCTCTCAATTTTGGGATAGCCTCCAACACTAAAATACCCCCAGGATATTGACCTCTAAATCAAGATTGAATGAGGTTCCACAATATTCGCCTTCAAACTAAGATTTGATGGATACTGCACATGCTGGTACATAATGCAGGGGAAGCTCTTACCCAACTATATCTGGATGATTTCAATATACTAGAAAAATATAACCTTTTCATTATTTATTTTATGTTTCAGTTGTACGGCATTCTAAAGTCAAGATAAATCAACATTCTTTTTCCTGAGTAAACACCTTCTAGGAGCCAGATATTATGCTCTGAATTATGATGGCTTTTAAGAATAGAAATGGAATGCACGATCTTTGCTTTTATGAATATAGGCTGATCCAAAACAACTTACATCCTGATGGAGAATAGATACTGAGAGACAAATTCTAATTCTCTACTGTTCTCTGTGTAGACATTTTACTCTTTTTTTTTTAATTAACTAGAAGTAAAATTAACTTTTTCCAATTAAATTCTGCCTGCTTTTTTTTATCTGATAACATGTCAGTTCACATTTCCCAAGTTTTCTGAAACATCTGAGTGATGTACATTTCAGAAAAAAAGTAAAATAGGCATGGGTCATTTACCAAGAAAAAAAAAAAATCCTGCTTTAAGATATATACAAGTTAGGGAGATAATGATTAACTTTAGTAAAATAACATCAAATGCTTTCAGTTATACCTTATTTTTAATACTCATCACTGAAAGCAATTTCAGCTATTTGAACAGTAAACGGATGCCAAAGAAAGATCCTTTAGGAACAGGCATGCTGCAAAAACCTCAACTCTGCAGGGAGCACAGAGTAGCAGAAGGAAACTTTATTTCCCACATGCCAAACAAAGCACCTATCCATGAGTGACCCTGCACATCAACAAAGATAAAAAGGGTGAGAAACAAAAACAAAACTATTGTCATGGAGCTTGAGTGTAGTCATCCTCATCCATGTGCTCTGGAGTATAGCACATCCTCAGTCCCAGATAATAGCTTATTATTTTTTAGTTTATCTGCCAGGACAGAGGGATGTCCCAGAACAGCAGGGAGCAACACCTTAATTCTTGATTGTCCTTTAGGCACATGGATCTCAACACCTTGGAGTATTTTACTCTATCATCATTATTAGATATTGCTTCATAATTTGCCCTGAGCTCATTTGCTCTTCTTTCTTTTTTTTTTTTTTTTCTTTCTTCTTTTTCCTTTAGGGATTGGCTAGCTTCACAAGCTGTCATCATTTTGTTTTTTGATCTCAAGAGGAGAAATGTCCTGATCACATCCAAACTCGTTTCCTTAGTGTCAGATGGATAGTAGCAATAACCAAGAAAATTTACCCCAAGGCTTCTTCTGGGAACTTCAACAAAGTAATTCCTTAAAAAAAGAAAAAAAAAAAAAAACATGTTACACAAAGACATGTTCAAACCTTGTTGTGAATAAAAGACAGTCCACTGTCTCTTAATCTTCCACATAGGAAAGTCATGCAACCTCCACACTGTGCCGACAGCTAATACAGAAACTCTAAAACCACATTTGGTGGAAAGAGTGCATACAAGAACTAACGCTAGTGAAATACCATTGTCTGCCACTCCTGAGAGTATATACACTTTAAGAATACCCCATTCGATTTTTACCACACACAATGATACATCATGTTACAGAAAATGATTTTTACAGCTCGGTTATGTTTTAAAAAGTAGTTTTGTTTCCAATTTTACTTTTAAGTGCTTAGTGTATTTTTTTGGTCTGAAAGATTTCAGTGACCTCTTCTCTTCCGTAAGCAGGTTTCTGTTTTCTTAGAAAATATCCATTATATCAATAATATATTGCTATAAATTATATATATTTACTGCAAGCAAATGAAACAAAGTTTATTGCAACTCACATTATAATTTTACTATGCTTGCTCACAATGCTGTGTACCATATAATCTTCAATCATAACCTTATATTTTATGGAACTTTAGACTTTAAAAACAATCTGACAGCTCAAAGTGTGTTATGTTTTCCTAACCTAATTTGATTGGGATATGTTTTTACTTTCTTTTAGAAATTCATTTCCAAAATGGATCACAAGTTCAATTGTGGGCTCCTTCAATTCAAACTTGAAAACATCTGCTTATTTAGTGGGCCTTTTGAGAACAAAAATCATACTGTCACCCTTGAAGGAAGTTATCATGTATCATAAACAACTTAATTTAGATCTTAAGAGGGAATGTCAAGGAGAACTAGTGAATCAACTTTACTTTCCATGTGAAAGCTCCCTTCTAAGACCCTGGAGATTTATGTGGGACAGGTTATTATACTTCACTTACTAATCAGAACTCTAGTTCCCTTGGCAACCCACATACTTTGTTACTTTGTTTCCCCCACGCTAGCATTCCTGAATCTCCTTCTACACCCCTCCCCCCATTAAATGATTTATTTCCCTATTGCAACAGCCTGTGGGCACATTACATACTTTAAAACAACATATTAATCTATAACTTTCCACCCCAGACAGCAGACACCGCCATCCTTCTTGATAACCACCTCTGGCGATCACAAAGAAAGCATTCCTGATTTAGGTTTCAGTCAAGAAATTGTAGGGGATGATGTGTCTTACACCAGTCTCCAAACTTACGTTTAGGCAAACTGCCAGGTGAGAGCACAAGCCACAGCTGCACATTTTCATTGAAAATATTCTGCACAAGTCTCCAGTGCTTTATTTTGACTACTTATGGCTGGCAGTCTTGAGAATAAATAGAAAATTAAAGGACAAAAAATGCTTACTGGACCCCGTTTATTAGATAAAGAGATGGGTGTGTTTAACGAGGTTCCCTTGTTTTATCCCTTTGCCTAGGTTGGCATCAGTATATTTGATCTGTCTCTTCCAACACTCCTCTTAGCCCCAAGTTTCTTTTATATTTGCAGTAAAACCTCACACTGAAAAACTTAGGATATATTTTCCAATTCCCGTACATTAATTTGGAAAACATAAAAAAAAATTGTCAATTCTTTACCAGGATAAGGGCAAATATAGTTCAATGGCCTTTAAGGAATCAGCTTCACTCAAAGCTCAGATTTTCTTCTACATTGAAATTGTTCTTGGACAGGTTTTCTTCATAATTATCTCATTACTTAGAATATCAAACATACATCAAGGGTAGCACATGATCCTCATTAAGCAGAGAATGTTTTTTTGCTTAGAAGAACATGTGACATTTAAAGAAAAATCAGTTATTTTCAATTCTAAGCTCTATTCTGAACCATGACACATACAGTGAGAAAAAGTAGCATATGTGTGCCCCAATAAATGGATTCATTCTGTTGTCACACATTTCTATATTAGTTTCAGGATTATATTATGTGACTCATGGACCTTCTTTTCCCCCGTTTATGTATTTTTTAGTTAAGAGTTGTGATAAACAGCTAAAAATCCAAACTCCCTTCCTTTCCACCTTCTTCTTCTGCCAAGAGATAACCAACATTCCAAAGTTGTTCTGAACCTGTTCCTTAGGTGTTTTGAGATATTTATTTTATGTCTGTGCCACATATATGTGTGTGCATGTGTGTGTCTCTCTGTTGTGTATATATATATTCAATTTTAAATGTTTAATTTGATATATATTATGTTACACCTTGCTGTTATTCATGCATCACTATATCTTTGAAATTAAGTATTTAAATTTAAATCTGCTTATTTTAATCATTGCATAAGGCACCCCAAAGTCTGCCTCTGTGATTTTTATAAATAAAATAATTTTTTAAAGTATTTAAAACTAAAACCTAAAATGTTTGGGCTGACCTACTTCTCAAGATTGAGTGGTTAACCAAGACTCTGGAACCTGACTTCCAAGTTCTAATCATGGGCATCTCTAATGTAACCCAATTAATTTAAATGCTCTTGTAACCTAGATTGATGATCTAATACTCACCCTTAGCTCTAGGTGGCTGATGGTAAATGCTTAAGAAAAATGAGACCAATAATTCACTTAAAATGCGTAATACTAGACCAGAAGGAATTTTTTTTCTGACCACACATAGCCTAATTTTTCACTAAGCATGGAGTGTGGGAATGTTCCTAATAGTTCAGGACTGGACTCGCAATTAGCTTAGATGTTTCCTTAAGTCACTATACAATACCCACAGTTTAGCTATTACTACAATCTTTTCTGTTAACAAAATTTGCTGTATTCCCAATGGGCTTGTGGTAGCCCCTTGGTATGTTACTCTGCTATGACCTTTCTAGGAAATTTATGAGATTAAAATAGTTTTAAAAGGTCTAAATTCTGCAATTGAAGTCCAATAACAGACTAAATACCTTACACCTAATAACTAAAAAAATTAATTTGAAATGTGGGCTTTGCACAATTACTGGATTTTCTTAATTTTTCAGTTTGAATATCTTCAAAATTAAATTAAATTAATTTTTTTTTATTTCAGCTTATTATGGGGGAACAAAAGTTTTGGTTAAATATATTGCCCATGCCACTCCCATCCCCCCCACCCCAAGTCTGAGCTTCAAGCGTGTCCATTCCCCAGACAGTGCACATCGCACTCATCATGTAGGTATTAAATTTCCATGGAGAAATTGTTCCCATCACCAAACATGCAAACACAAGACCATACAGATACCACCACTTACAGCATGACATCAGAAAACCCAGGTTAGTAACAGGCTAGCGGGGGTATCATTGTGTGTGTACATCTCTATATTTCAATGTATCGTATTTTCTATTCTTTGGAAAACCTACAACAGCCTCTTCTATGTAAACAATGAAATATATTCATAATATCATTTTTTTCCCAAACATGCAGACATTTCTGATGCTTTGCATGTATTCTACACTAGGCACAGTGGTGAAGCATCAAAATCCTTGAAACCTTCCAAACTTGGCTTCAAGTTTTGCCCCATTACTAATCACTATCTGAATCCTGTCCAGAAAATCATTTATCAATTGCTGGGTGCTGATCCCTTTCCAGCCTCATTCTATCAAGTGCTTCATCACCCGCAGGTCGCCCCAACCCAAAAGAAAGCCATCGTTGACTCTGCTCTTCCCATCAGTCCCTCCACCTGCAATCCATGAGCACCACTAGTGCCTCCTCCAAATCATATTCTGCATGTCTTCATTTTTCTCCATCTTCACTTCTAAAACCCTGCCCAAAACCATAGTCATTTTTTGCCTGGACAACTAAAAAACCTCCAAACTTATCTCTTTTCTTCCATATCCATGATTATGTGTACACATCTTCACCCATTTATATAGTATATATCACACATGTATTATTCATATATTGTATGTCTTACTCCATTTCAGCTCTATGAACACAATTGTCTTGAATATTTTACTTGACACTGTTTCCCCAGGGCCAGAATATTAGTAAGTATTTAAATATTTGTTGAATGAATGCATTTTTGAGTGCCAGTGCCCTCATTTGTAAAATGCGGTATAATGCCCGCTACGTTATGGAACGGTTTGTAAGGATTAGGTAGGTCTATTGCAGAAGTGCTTACTCCATAGAGACATGCTACAGAATATGTAATTATTATTAATTAGTTTTTAGGTTCTGTTCTCAATTCAAAAACATATTGCCACTACTAATTTCACTGTCAATATCTGTCTTTCTTTGAAATGCAACAGACCTTTTGTGACTCTAGTGAAGTTTTATTAACCTTAATTGTGACACAAATGATATAAAGAATATGCAGGTAGCTATGATTGCATCAATCCCTTTGCCCCCTTCTTTTTGAAAGCAAAGAACTACAAGGGATATCCTTGATTAATGATGATTAATTTTTTTTAAATGAACTTGATATTCCTAACAGTTTTTCCAAATACACATTATATTAATAATAATGGCACAGTGGTAAAACTGCTGCTAATTTTCAAGTTAGTTTCCCATACATTCCCATACAAGCCACAGAAACACTGTCAACAAGTAAAGCCAAACGATGTCATCTCCTTTCAGAAACTGAGAGAGTTGTGCTTCAACATGTGAAAGGTCTTTCTCTGGGTCACCAGGATATTGCACTGGGAGTCTGTGACCAGAACATACTTTTGTTGAAGCCTCCTTTAGTAGTTTTTCAGATTATACCAGGATCACCTTTTTCCTTTCCTAATTTTCAGTTCTTCCAGGCTCAATCAATCTCTCCTAATTCAATATTTGGCATTTGTTGGCCATTTTTCTCCTTATTGCCCCTATTGAATTATGGGCTCGTTGCTTTCTTCCAGTAGCTTTTGCCTTAATTATACAATTTTGTTTTTACCGTTATTCTTGATCTTTTCTATTTTTTTTTGTGCATTTATTTTCTTTCCCCTAATGGCATCACTAAATCATTCTGGGATCGGTTTGGTCTTACGCAAATAAAAAACTTCTTTACTTTGCTGGCCATGTGCTCTTGACAAGTGTCCTAATCATTTTCAAAGTCTAAATTAAGTTCCTTGTCTGTAAGACAGGGGATTAGATCACATTAGAGACACACTCATCTTCCCCTGGATTGTTGTAAATGCTTCCCAATGTGTCTCCCCGGCTTTGTCCTTGTCCTCCAGAGTGACCCTTTTAAAATACAAATCAGATCTACACAGCTCACAGCCCTTTGATGGCTGACCACATCACTTACGATCCAAGCCAAGGTCATCACCATGAGTTACAAAGCTCTGCATGATCTGGTCTCCCATTACCCTTAATAACCTCCTCTCTTCCCCTCTCTCCTTGCTCCCTCTGGTCCAGCCACAGTACCTCTCCTAAAATTCCTTGAACATACAACACTCATTCCAGTCTTAGGTACTTTGCAATTATTTTTAGTGATATGTCTATGTTCTCCCTCAAAAAAAGGTTTGCATGTCCTACATCTCCTGCCTCCATCACCTCCTTCTTAGTATCTGCTCGAACCTCACCTTCCCAGACTGATCTTTCTTCATGCCCGTTTCAAAAGCTTCAACCTTCCTTTGAACTCTCTAATCCCATTTAATTGGTTCTTTCACATCATCATCTCCAATATTACTAATTTTTATATAGTATTTTAAAATGTATCACTGGCTTTTCCCACTGGAATGCAAGCTCCCCACGAGCGAGGGATTGGTGACCACATTCACTGCAGTATCTTCAGAGTCTAGATCAGTGTATGGCACATAGCGTATCCTCATGGCAGAATGAGAACCAGGAAGGCATTGAGCCTTTCCATGCAGCAGGCACCATGGCTGAGCGTGGCACAAAAGCAACCACTGTTTCTGGTTCTCATGGGCCATGTGGCTTATTTAGATTGGAAGACACTTAAGAACTGAGTCTACCAGGACTTTTCTGTGATTTATTGGATGCGGAGCTAATGAAAAGAGAAGGGGATGACTCCCAGATTCTGGCTGCTAGGGGTGGGTGCTGGGGCCAGCAAGTTTCCTTCAGAGAGACATTCACTGCAAACAATTGCAAATAGGGATTAGAACTTCAGTGGAGGGTACAGCACATTCACATAGTAACAGTTGTCTTCAGTTGTAAAAAGTATTGGGAAAAACTACATGATGACTGATATTCCTCACATTACTGACTCCCAATGTTCTCCTAAGAGAGACAGGGAGAAAAAAAAGAGAGAGAGAAAGAGAAAGATCCCCTCAAAGTAGTGGAAATAAAAGAGGAACCTATAAGGATAAAGGGGTCATCAGTTCTAAGAGCATGAAGTACAGCTGGGTCTTTCCAGTGTCCCTAGCTGGAAAGTGGGAAGCCACCAGTATCCGAGGGGGCCCTTCAGTCCTGGCATTCTCCTCTCCATCTTTGCCTTGGGGTCCTATGATCTCCTCCTCTGCTCCTCACCACGTGACTGCTCCGTCGCCCCTTCTCATCCCCTGTGGTGGACCGGCTCTCCTCTCTGGATCATCATTGCATGTGGCCCCAGCACAGCCACCCTGTCTGCAAAAATCCATGGCTTTCAGATTCAAAGTTCATCACCTCCTGACTGATGAAATTTCAGTCTCCCTTTTGTCTATGACAGATCAGCAGGTGAGTGAATCCAGCCTACCCTGGTCCATACTGCTGTAGGTAAGTGGCAACATACAGCGTTTTGAGCCAGCTACTCCCTGGGATGTGAGCAGGACACACTGGGTGTGGCAAGTCTCATTTGACAACCGTTTTGTGTTTTTGTTGCCTGTGTGTCAGACACGCTCCTGTGCACTGGAGATATGGCAGCAAATATAACCAATACATCCCTGTGTTCAAGAAAATTTCATTCCAGGGGAGGAAGACAGAACAAATGAACAAATTGCCTGAGGATCTACAATTTGGAGATGATGCTGATAAAAGCAGTTGAGAAACTGGGTCAAATAACGTCAAATATCAGACTCTTCTAAGAGGTCATGTGGGCATGAAGCTTAGAACCTGAAGTCTCTCTGTGAGCGCTAAATACAAACGTTAAGTGCTGCAGAAGTTGAGAGGGAGGGTGAGCTTAGCCTGGCTTCAGTGGTCAAAGGAAAGTTGGATTTCAACAGCGAGAGGTAAGTTTCACATAAGCTGCTAAGAGGTGAACAGAAATTCTTGTCGACTTATTTCTCAAGTTGGAACTCTGCTCAGGCCCTAGCCATGTCTTTACATAAATTTCTCACTACCCTTGTAAATGGGTGCAGATTTGAGCAGCAAGTTCACAAGCAAAACTATGCAAGGTCTGTTTGATGGATGAAACGGCTTCATTGCCAGAGTAAAAGGAGATGAGACCGGTGCTTTGAAAACACTTTCAAACATATCAGCCTACTTCACTCCCACAACAATCCCCTGAGACAGAAGATAGCCGATTTGAAAGGTCAGAGGATGAGATTATATACTTTATCTGTTTATCAATGAAAAACAATTGAAAGGTTCTGAGCAGAAAATTGGCACCTTTAGGAGGATGAAATCTAGCCCCTCTGTGTCTCAATCTCCACTCTTACACAAACCCCATCTCCCACGACCAGTTGCTGGCTTGTCTGTAACCCTTGGCTCTAGAGCTTTCAGCATAAGGTCTTTTGCCACAAGTCACAAAGAGCCTCCTGGTACTTTGCAGCTGGAACTCACCCCCAGTTCTGAATTCACCCCGCAATTTTGCTAATCTGGCTTTTTCTCTTTGTCCTATTTAAGTCCCCTCCTCATTCACAGAAAGTTCCCTGACATTATAATCCTTGTAGAGCATATCAAGATGAGAGCTACAAAATTCAGGCTATGTCCCAGTTTCTTTCATTTGCCATTCCTTTGCCATATTTTACGTATTGTTATTTCTCAGGTTTACTCTAGTCGGCCTTGTGGGTAAATACTATAATTAATGCTTGACAGTTTTATTTGTACAATTGAGAGTAGGTACCCTAAAATAAACATTTGCTTAATTTATGTGAAAAATAACACTTGAAGACAAAAATTTGACTTACGAAAATTTTTACACCAAGCTATCTTTAAAAAGCCAGCTTCATTAGTGCATGTAAAATATGATTTTCCTTATGAAATACAGACATGTGTTGATTCTATAAGGCAAAATATTCTTACAATAAGGGCTCCATCGTAGACATCGTGATATTTTTAGGGAACCAAACTGAATAGACGATTACTGGACCTTGGGCAGGACATTTCAATCACTCAGAAAAATGGGAGCAATAATTGTGCCAATTTTCTAGGAATGGGGAAGAAATAAATCAAATACTTTATATATGATGCTTAGTGCAGTGCTAGCACATGGCAAGAGGTCAGAAATCTAGCAATATATTTAATTGGAAGAAAAACTACCAAAGAGTTAAAAGTTATATGTGCATATATAAATACTGGGATGATATTTTACTATATCAACACAATTTGATTTCTTATTTCTCCCTGTACTCATCATTCCCTTTTAATCTTTTCAGAGAGTAAAAAAACTTTTTATATATATTTATCTAGAAGGAAAAAAATGAATAATAATTGAGAATAAATATTCATATTATCTTTTGTTTTCTTTTGTTTTGTTTCTGCATAGGGGCAAGCATTCCAAGTAGGCACCAAAACCCATAGCAAAGGCAATAAAAATATTCTTGATGTGACAGATAATATGTGTGCATTCAAGATTGGTCAATTCCTCACTATACCATTTTCCTTTTCCTCCTGGGCACAGAGATAGACTAAATTTTCTTGTCTCCCTTGTCATTAAGCATGGCCATGTGACTGATATAAACCATTTCAAAGCCTGGCCCATAAAAATATGCCTTGAAATCCCCCACTTTGTCTGTACCCCACAACATATAGCAGGATGGTTGTCAAAGCCCAGGACAAGCCACGTACTGGAGAAGGCAAACTTCCCTCCACTGAGACCTGTCTCCATGGAGTAGGAGCTCCCTGCTTCTGCATTTCCCACTGGCCCCATACTGATTAAACATGATAGGAATGAGACATCACTTTCTGTTTGTCCTGAGTCACTGGGGTTTCTGGGTTTGGTTGTCTCTAGGGTTAATTTTGGTTCTTGCATTGGGATAGACAAGACCTAAGCTTTCCTCAAAATTAAAAGCCAACATTTTAAAGTGCAAACTGCAAAGCTGAAGGTATTCAGAGGGAGATGACATTGGTGGGCTGGAGACTTAAGTGACTAAAACTCCAATACCAGCTGGTAAGTGAGACAGGACTCTCTATCTCAACCCTCAGAGTGAAGCTCAGGAAAGGAGTGAGAATGAAATTACAGAAAAGTGGGTGATTCTAGAGCATAGGAGAATATGTATTAACTTCCTAGCAGGTAGCCTAAAGACACCGCGAGTTATTTCTAGATGCCCCATGTCCCACTTTGCTTCTAAGTGATAGAAGATCAATGCTTGGGGAAGGATGTGAGGCAGATGGGCCCTGCCTGGGGCAGACAGCCTGGACCTGGTGCCCTGCAGCCTGCTGGCAGAGAGTGGCTAAGTGTGTCCTGTGTCCTGTGTCCTGAGCAAGGTGTGAGGGGAGAAGCTTAGACCTGCAGGACAGTTGGGAAGAATAAAGAATTACCCATGTGAGAGAAGGAGGGGGTTGAATATTCTGTGGTAGCAAAGAATGAGTAGGACTTAGAATGTGAGGGGAGGGAGAAACAGCCTTGGGGACTAAGGGAAGAGTAGATTCCTGCTGAGTGTTCAAACTAATTTACTCATGTGAGGCTGCTTTGTATGACTTTCTTTTATTATAACAAATAATTGGAAAAAAAAACATATTATTTTGCATTCTTTTCATTTCAATATGTAATTGAGGCAATAACAAAACACTTTGTATTTTACTTAACAGTTATAAAAGACTCCAGTTCCCCTTCACAGAGTATTCATTTTTCATTTCACAGTTTATGGCGCACCTTTTACCTATTTACCTGAACGTCTTTCATTGTAGAAATATAAAGTTGACATAGTTATTCACTTACTAAGGTAAAACCACAGGCTTGCAAAACATTGACATGCAGAGTAGAAAGTCACCAAATTAAGCCAATATCTATGGAACAGAAATCCTGAGCCAAGTCCTAAACTTGCTCAACACGGGCTCTTGCCAGAAGGAAGAGTTGACATAATGTTGGGCCTATAGTCAAGGATACCTTTATCTTTACTTAGCAACCTTTGGCAAATCTGAGTCAGTTGTTGTTGGAAAAATTTCAAATGTAAGGCAGTGGTTTGTGCATAAAAATTGACTATAAACCAAATAGTCTATGTAGTAATATCATCTTAATCTACTACATCTCCAAAAAAATCATTCTTCTAACTCCTTTAGAGGTAAGTTTATATCATATGAGAAAAAAAGTTTTTATAAAGACCTCTCACTTGTTAACTTACGAGTGCATTTGGCAATATTATGGATTAGCAAGAGTCTAAATAACACTTAGGCCCCTTTGTTGATGAAGTAATGCCAAAAATGAAATCTAAAAGAGCAGAGATAAGTGCTGCTAGGGATAAGCTCACACCCAGGGCTAAGTCTGAGAGGTGAGTCAGCTGACCAGAGAAACTGAACAGACACTTGGAGATACTTATTAGGATTAAGTGATGACAGAGAAAGATTAAGAATATGTATTCCTACATTTTGAAAACAAGGAGAAATTTCTCATAAAAAAGGGAAATAAAACACTTAAAGATTAATTAATACCGAAGAAAACAGACTATCTGGTCACTTTATTTTAAAGGGCTAAAACCTAAATGTCTACCATGTGGGTACTTCTGGAGGGGTAGCCAGAGAAGAGAATGGCCCCTATTTATATTGAAGCAGGTGATATTTGGCATGTTTCTAATAGAAACATATTTTTTATAGTTTTTATAGTTTAACTTATTTATTTGCCAGTACTATGTTGATTCTTCACTGTGACTTCCCAATAGTAACAACAGCTTATTGCTGTGAGAATAAAGGTGATAAAAAATATATATAATCTGGGCAGCATTAAGCACAGCATAGAGACAGTGATAAGTCAGTGGTGGTTCTCTTCTGTCCACTCCCAGATTGCACTAGATCATTTGTAATTCCAAATAAATACACCTATATTGCTTTTATAACATACCAAATGGAAATTTAAATTCTAGTCATTTCATGTGGTCAAGAAATGATACAAAGACTTTTCTAAACAAGACATGGTTTTAGCCACCTTTGTTTACTGAACGTTATCCAAATTGAAGTCTTCTGTGTTCACACTTGATCATAAAATGAACAAGAACAGTTCACCCGTAGGTTGAGTCACCCTTTTTTCATTACAGAAGCTCCTCTGTGGGAGTCAGTTAGGCATTTTTGGGAAATTATACCTACCGCCTACCTAAAGATTTAATAATAAAATGTACTAATTTCTTTTTTCAAATATGCATCAAATAGGTGAAATCTTGGTGGAATTTTCCAAAGAATTTTAAGGATCTATTTAATATGCTATTAAGGGAGGATGAGAGTTCTCAGTTAGCTGGGATATATTTTAAATGACTCCCCGATTGTTACATAAGAGTAAGGAACACTAACCAACTCAACAAAACAAAGTCCAAAGCAATCTCACCAAACTCTGAAAAGATCCCCACAGACCTCCAGGCACCTCCTTTATCATTTAAAGTAGTTATTATCTGCAGAAATAACACTTCTAGGAGTTTCTTTGTTTTTGGTTTTCCTTTTCTTTTAAGATGAATCCATTTTGTTTTGAGTAACAGAAATTAAATGTTTGGAAAGCTTAGAGCTTAATGGGGTAATCCAGAGGTAGATAAATACACACAGACCCTTTCAGCTTACTAAGTTTTTCTCTGTCTATGGTTTTGAGTATATCAGGAATAATTTGTATAGGCATTTCTGAAGAAGTTTCTAAAATAAATAACTCATGATAAAGAGGTGGGTGAAGAAGGCTTGAAATGCTTCATTTTTCTACAACCATTAGTTACACCCCAATTTACCAGGCTGCTTTATAAAAATTCAGTGTATACCATGTTAATAATGACCAGAAAAACTGTTGAATTGTTGACTAAAATGTTCTTTCATTTTCCTTTTCTTTTTAAGATAAATATTTTTCAAAATATAGTTGCATTTCCCCCATGCTTATTTCTTTATTTGCAGTCTTAGTTGATCTGTTCTGAGTATTTTTAGATCATAAAAAGATAGAGAGAGAGGAAAATTTAAAGTGCTCGGCAGGCAGAGAGCTCACACAGCGGAGTCTCACTTCATCCACTTCTTTACATAATTTTTAAGTTAGGTTCCTGCTGCTCCCACAAGTGTTTTGACTTTAGACTCTCTGCCAACACAGATATACTATTGACAAGGAAATATAACAAGAAAATGTCTTTTTAATTTACTTCATAATAACTAGATTCCGGTTATAGGCTGGAAAAAAATTAAAATGTGGGCAGAAACAATGCCTAGGTGGGGAAAGAAGTAAACAAAAAACTATTTTTTGTACCACTCAATCTTTCTTTCATTATCTATGTCAAAGATTCGAGACACACCCTGGCTATATTTGGCATACGTGGACCGGTTGATCATAGCAGACATATGCTAGGATAAAGTTTGGCTTTACATGTTCTTGGGAAATCCCCTAACTTGTTTTCATTATCGTAATAATGAGATTATTTATTTACTTTATAGGCGTGGGGCAGAGATTATTAGGTCTTCTTTGTGAGGCATTGTTCAATAATTACTCTAAAAAGTCCTTCATGGATTCCCAAAGTTGAACAAAAATCATGATAGAATGATTTTTTTAATCCTATGATATTTAATACACTTATAGTTCTCCATACTACTCATTCCCAAGTAGAAATGTTAGCAAATTACAGGGAAGGTTATTTGAGAAACACACACACACACATAAAAAAGGGAATTTCCAATGGGCCAGCACTTTGTGTTCCATAGCTCAACTATTTGGAACTTGGAATATATCATTTAAAAAACACAACAGTGATATTTCACAAGAATTTAGTTTTCCCTTTATAAATCGAAGTAGATAATAAAAAATGAAGCTAATAAATGAAAAAAAAATGTTAACTTAAGGATTACAATGCCATTCCAGCATGAAGTTGGGGATTCACTCTAACATAAACCTTTGTGAGAGGTTCTGAGCAATGTCTTAGGTATTATCGGTACCCTGGGATTTGGATCTGAGCTCCTGGGCGTATTAGGAATTGGAGAAAAATCATTCCTCTTTCATGGTGGAAGAAGTAGCAGCATGACATTGCCTGCTTGCTTCCTCTTCTTCCCTTCCTCCTCCCTCTTTAGTTTCAGTAATGAGGGTAGATCGGCTCTCTGTTGCTGTTACATCCAGTTACCATGAATTAGTGTACGGGGCTGTAGCTGGGTTCTCTGTAGAAGTTCTCATAAAGCTGAAATCAAGAGGTCAGCTGTGCTCTCACCCTGAGTTCCAAGCCTTCTTTCAAGCTGATCCCTGTTACTGGCAAAACTCAGTTTCTGGAAACTGTAGGACAAAGATCCCCTTTTCCTTGCTACTGCCAGCCAGGGGCTGATCTCAGTCCCTACAGACAGTGCTCATTCCCTACCACGTGGGCCAATCACACTGTGACAGCAGGTGGATCCCTCTCATCCAGTCTGTCCCACACGGGGAATCTCTCTGACCTCTGCTACCAGCCTGAGAAAACTCTGTGCTTGCCAAGGGCCCACCTGATGGAACTATGTGCACTCAAGTATTCTCCATACCTTGGGGTTAACTCACTTGGGACCTTAATTACATCTACAAAATCCCTTCACAGCAGCACCTAGATTAGTGTTTGATGGAACAACCCCACGACTAAAATCTTGGGGACATCTTAGAATGCTGCCTAGAGCAGAAAGTTGGAAACTCCTATGTGCAGTACTTACCTTATCTGTTTATCTTGTAAGTGTCCCTTCCTGATATTGTCCCGCGACCTCCTAAATGAAACAATTTCTTTCTCCTTTAATACTGAAAAAATATATGTGATTTTAATATCTTCTAAAGGTTTTTTAAAGGGAATATAAACAGCACTTGAAAAAATTATTAAAACTATCATAATAAAGGTTGTCCTTGATATTTATTAGTATAGTGATTAGAATTCAAATAAATAAATGTGGATTCTAGATTTTCTTGCTCACATTCACTTTGTTCCATGCTCATCTCCCAAGTCCCCAGAGCTCTCCCCTTTCTGGAAGAGAAATCTAAATCCTGGGTAAGATAACAAGAGTTTAGAAAACATACTTGCTCATCTCCTCTTGCATTTTTGTATTTTTTATTGTCCCCCCCATCAAGAATATCCATATTTAATGAGCTACTAGCTGTATTGCATCACAAGGCTATGTCAAGATCTCTAATTTTTTCTCATTACTTTTCTAATACCTTCTCATTACTTTTTCAGAGTTTGCTGAGAGGGCCTTTGGAGGCACCACTGCCTCACTCATGATAGCAGCTGGACATGTTTTATAAGCTCTATTTTTATCTTCCTCTCTTCTCTTGCTAAAACTCAGAAGCTGAACAAGAAGAAAAGGCCAACTCTGTGAATGGGACAATGCCCCCAAATTAGTACATAGACAAGAATCCATTCTGTTCAGAGGGGAGATTGGGTTTATTTTATTAACCATTTTGGCCTCTGGCCTTGTCCACTCCCACTTTGGAAACTGCTCTTTGCTGTTTATTAATCATGGTTTGTTTTTAATTGAATAAACTTTGTATTTCATGGGAGAGTCTTTATAAGGTTGGTTGGAAGATTTATAAATTGCCCCACCTCCACCCCCACTGAAAACAATACAATCTCTTCCAATACGTCCAATCCCCTGAACACACACCCAGCACCACCTCAGGGAAGGAAAATGAGTCCCTGCAACACAATCTTCACACGACTTGAGCCAAATGCAACACAGCCGATGGTGTCCGTGTATAATTTGAACTACAGTAGTCAGACATTTAAAATATTCCACATATTAATCTCTACGTCCATCTTCTTTTGTCTCTATTTCTGTTTTTTAAAATCCTCTGTTTTCCTTACTGTTCTCTTAAGAAAAAAGATCCAGCAAAGAACAATAACCCCTGCCATGTTAAAAAGCCCTGAATTCTGGTATTTGTACATGATTTGAGTAGGGAGGATTTTTCCAAACTACGTGAACTAGAATAGAAGAAAAGATAAAAGTTAGAGGGTATATGAGAGGCAGATGCCCCAAGCTCCAGAATAACCATGAGGCCTTGTGCGGCTCTAATCTGCAAGGACTCAGTTTCCACTGTTGGGAGAGAGTTTTAGGGATTCCGTTGTTAGTTTTATAATATAATTATTATTGCTCCTCTTTCTTTTTTTGGTATTAGCATTCCTTTCTAAATTTTTGCTCTGGCTTTTCAAAAACACTTTAAAAATCCCATAAGGGCACACACACACACACACACACACACACACAGAGACACACACACCCAGGCATCCACATACACACACACAAACACACACACTTCTGTGAGTTCGGCACGTTCTGCTCCTTCACTGCCTAGATGGCCATCAAACTGGAATCTGTTCTAGGATGGGGTCACTCTGAAAAACAATTAAGTAAAGAGCTCCCACTGGTGGTGGAGGAAACTTTACCATCCCTATGAAATACCTTTCCCTACAAGTGCTCCGAGACTGTATGTCTGAGTCACAGATAAAAAGTGTGCCAATATTGCTCTTTCATCATGTGATGAAACAGAAAAAAAAAAAAAATGTCATTGTTCTCCTAGGTGGTTCTGGGTGTTTGTCACAGCTGATAATAAGCAGGAGGCACGAGAGGTGTTGCCAGGACTGTGTTATTAGTTACAAGTCTGGATGGGATCCAGATGCACCATTTTCAAGTAGCTTCAATGCTTTTAAACTTTCAAGACCTCCAAAGCTACTGCTGCAAATCCTTCCGTTCCCTCAACTTAGAACAAAGTGTATTGTCTTTATTACCAGTCTTATGTTTAACCAGAGCAGTACAGCTTCCCAAAGTTTAAGTTTCTCTAAACTGCTTTAGAAGAAGAAGAGGGATTCTCTGCATGAGCCCAAGATAACTGTCCAAACCAAATCTGGGAACAGACTCTGAGTCACTTGAAGGACTAGCATGTGTCACAAAGACACACATAAATATTTCCTTTGCTATGGGATGATCCATCTACATCGTACGTTTCTATAAATAATATTTCAGCATCCACCATCTTTGTCATAATTACCAAGAATGTGTTCATTGCTTATTTTTTTAATTTAAAGTCTATGTGACAAATGTAACAGAAGGGAAACAATGCTGGATTTATATAGGAAAAAAACACAGATTTCTCTCCTATTTGTTGCTTTAGATTACGGTACATCGATACATCTGTCCAAATTGAGAACAAGAAAAGATGGAACTGCTATAGATTCAAAGCAACAGGAACAGTTTCCAAGAAAGGAGCAAATCCATTACGTAATTAGGCCCAAGGTGAAATTCAAGATATATTCAACTTACTTTTAAATCCAGAGCTCAGGTCTTTTTGTAATCAGACCTCAACATAAAATTTCAGTTAGATTTCCTTATGATCTGGGTTATGTAAAACTCCTGGGTTTTATGCAATAGCCAGCTGACTTGAATCCTACCCTTTGGGTTACACCTCATCAGCTTGTGATGCAAACTGTAGTGAGTTTATGAAATATACAAATTATTTTTTGCTATGTTATTTCTAGGGTCTAAAAGTTAAAAGACTAGGTAGTATAAGTAATGGCTTAATTAAATTAATTTAAGGTACAGTTGTAAGATGAACTGTGCCAGCTCCTCAGTGGTCTGTAGTAATTTGAGATCTCATGTTCTACACTTCTGTATTAATAACATTGACAATGTTTATCTCTTTAAATAGACATAAAAAGGGAAACCAGGAAGACAGAAAGGGCAATGGATACCATGGGTGGAGAGATCTGTTGAGAATACTTAATTGGAAAAGATAATGTTTTGTGTTATGTTTTGTTTGCAAAACATACCATAAAGTACTGTCAAGTATTTTTAAAGCACCAATAGAACCTCATTCCCTTCCTTCTTAAGCTTGGATCATTTGTTCCTTAATTAGTTCAAACTTCATGTGCTAAGTGCAGGGCAAGGCGTGAACATGCACTCACTTCATGCACTCATGCACAATTGACAAGGCCATTCTTGAAAAGCTGCCACAAGATTAAATACATGTACCTATAAAGAATCATAGTGACACAAATGATCATTGCTTAGTCTTTGAAATTTTGCATATTCCATACACATAAAGAGGAAAGCAAAAGACAATCCTACAAAAGCACCAGCAGCTTTTTCCTGGCAGGTTCATCTGCCAGCACAGCTGTCCACAAGGTCCCCCTCCCACCAGGTAAATTATGGGACCACAGTTTAAAACAAGGGGAAGTGGGTCATAGTGCAGACTGGCTTTGCTCTTTTACCCTAAATGGTGGTGGGGGTCGGGACATGATAGCAACTCCAGCAAAAACTGTTTATCGTGACATATCATGAGAGCTATAGTTATGGGTACATTTCAATAGGATGACACATTTTCCATAGAGTTCAGAATATACTGAAACTTGATTGAATATGAATTAAGGTTTACATACACACAGGCACACACTCACATGTATTTCTGCAATATATCATTTTAATAGTCCTGCCCAAGTTATAGTTGGGAAGAAGCTGTCTTTTGTTTAGGGAATTCAACCACTTAGAATTTGGAAAGGATGATTCTAAATTTAAGGGCTTGAGGGAGACAACAGAGATAGCTATTTTGAACAGAAATGAGGAGATGAAAAAAAAGTGGGGAAAAAGTGGGTTAGCAATATGGTGGGAAACTGGAATCTATAGAGTCAAGTGACCAGAAAAAAATGTCTCTGTGGAGGACTAGCCAATGACCTTTTAAGAAGAGTGAATTCTGTTACACCTACCTGTGACCTGTATAGAACATTTCATGCAAATGCTTTTATAATGGATTAGGTATTAAATTTCAAAATAAATTGCAAAGGATTCATTTGTTCTTCTATCTTTGAGCAATGTAGGAAAAGAGGCTAAGTTTCAATTCTGTGCTCGGGAAGATGCAAGGGAAGAAAAGAACTGGAGAGAAACTTGGAGGCAGATGTTACCTTGTATATATAAACTTCTGAGAAGTTATATAATTCTTGAGCTGGGCAAGTGACTTTTTCCATGAATTAGGGTAGCGAGTAGTTTGTTTTAAATTTATCTAAATCTCAAAAGACTAGGAACTCCTTGCTGATAACTGGATAATTAATGATATGATAATATAGACACTAAATATTTCAAATTAAAGAAGAAATTATAATTTTATTGATTATAAAAGGCCAATCTCTGATCCCCAATACACACACCCACACACACACACACACACACACACACACATCCCTGTACACTAAATTGATGGGGAATGTTCTGCTCTCTCTCTCTCCTTCCGTATCTCTTAGCAGTAAGTTGTTTTAACAGGTCACTTCTCTGCACTTCCTGGATCTATAGTCCATTACAGGGGATAGCCTAGAACATTGTACTGACAAAATGGGCAAAAATACATATCAAAAGGTGATGATTTCTACATAGTGTAGACTAATTTTTTTCCAGTGAGGTCGGTGAGATGGGGAAAGATCCTGTAAAACATATTTCTGTTTTACCAGGGAGAGTAAATTGATTATTTTCCCTGCAAGTCCTTTTTATGCATAATCAGACACATCAATAAAAAATGGAAAGGTACTTAAGAAATCATGTGGCCCAACCTCCTCATTTTGAAGATGAAAAAGCAAAGGCCCAGGCAAGTCTACATAACTAGTTTGCACAGGTTTGAGAGTTTTATAGGCTTATGTATTTAGACACATGACCTGCTCTAAATTGATGGTGATGCATCATTTTGATGCTTTCAGGGTTTTTGTGTGTATGTGTGAAATGCAGTCATGTGATCCAGTATGAACTTACTTTTAATTGTAAGTAGAATTCAGTTAGCTTCAGATCAATGTTTAGCTTAAGAGTGGGCTGTGTTTTTCACAATAACGTAGAAAATATGCACTCGTGTGCAACCTACCCACACAGACACACACCGGTATGCCACCTCTCCTGTCCAGCTGTATTGATCTCATTAAAGTAATAGAAGGACAAAAACTTACAGAGAATCTCAAAGTTTCATCCTTCTGATGAATTCTGATAGATCAAATTTCAAGGACATATTAAAGAATAGCCTGATAAGTAGAAGCTTTGCTTTGTGAGAGTATATTTAGAGTTTTGCAGTTAGTAAAGTAAAATGGCAACTCTATTTATTCCCCATGGCAAAAGGCCCCTCCCCATTGACCCAGTTTTGTTGATGCTACCATAATTTGCACAAGATCTAGTCTTTAAAATCCCAGGTCTATCCTTTGTGATCCTCTCACTCCAACTTCCTGTTTTTAGTCATTTGTCACATTATGTTTACTTTTCTAAAACAAAAAAGACAAAACAATGCCAATGAAAATATGCTCCTCTTGTTTACTAATACAACCCCAAATCAAGTCCTTTTTATTTAAACCTCGACTTCCACATTAGACTTCTCACTGGCACACTTATCTCTAGATTTCCCCTTCTGTTGTGCTATTCACTATTAATTCATAGGCTTAGTGCAGCATCTGGAACATGGCAGGGAACAAATAATTATTTCCTTAACATACCATGTGATTTTGCACACAGTTGCCTGGTTAATTTACAAAAATTTCTACATTATCATTGTGGTGTTTTAAAACCTTTCATTGTTGCTCACTCTGCATACAAAAAATTTTTTTTTAAATTTTGGATTTTCACTGTCTCCTCCTGTCTTTCAATCTGGCCTCAATTTACCTTTCCTCAACTTCTTACACACTCCCTTGGGCCTTGTCTCTGTGTATATCTTGGATGGTGTCGGCTGTTTGCCTGAGGAATGCACTCCCCACTCCTTACCTGTTTCAGCCAGGGCTGGACCTACGGCCTCCCTCAGAACTCCCTCCCGCTCAGGCACCCCACGTTCCGCTTGCTGTCACTGAACTCACGCCCTCCATGTCCTGCTTCCTGGTAGATGGGCTTCCCTGTCTCTGTCCTCTTTCTCAGTTATGGTGCCATTCTCTCCTAACACAGAATGTGAGGAGCTCTGCTCATTCCATGTCTTCCCCTCTGCCCCAGTCCAATCATTCCCCAGTGGGGTTGTGTTATTTTTGGTTTCTTAACACTCACTTTTTAAAATTTTCACATCAGTTCCTCACTAACTTGAAAGATGATCACACTACCCTTCAACTTTGCTCGCTCAGGGCCTCTTCCCTCCCTGCTGCCTGGCACTGTGTCAGGTGCTGGAAAATGATGTTAGAAAAAAAATCTTGGGTCTGCCCATCAAAACCAGAGAAGCTTGCATGAAAAAAGACAGCTGATTGTGACAGTGCATGCTATTCAAGGCCTGTCCAACAACAATCACCTAATTTTTCTTCTGTCCTAACAATTTTTCTCAATCAATGCATCCTTAATGACAATTGCGTCATTTTCTACATCTAGATGGTGGTGGAACATAGATATTCACCATTTCATATGTTGAATATCTATTTGCGATCAGAATGAATACATCTTTAAATTATGTTTTTTGTGTAGATTATGATTACAATTTAAACATCTGGAGGCAGAGATATTCTGATATAATGAAAAATAGAGAATTGGAAAGGCCTCCTCTGCCTCAATGAAATTTTAGTTAGATTGCACACCGAAAAAGATGTATACTTCACCAAAAACTAATCAGTGACTTCTAAAAAAATTAAACAGTCCTCGCGATTTTATTTTTACCCTGAAATCTTTTTAACAACGAGTTGTTGATATATTTTTTGCCAACTGTTTTTTTTTTTTCTCCTTTCTTTTTTGAAAACTGTTTCATGGCGACAAGGTTTTTCACACATTTAGGAAAAAAAATCTAAAAGATGAGAAAAAATATTCACTTTTGCTTTGCTCCAACATCTTCTGGAAAGATATAGCTAGGAATCTGTGTCAGCTGACAGAATTATTTTTAAAATACCAAAGAATAAGAGAATGAGAGGAGATCGCAATTCAGGAGTTCAGGTGCCGAGTTTGGCAAACTTTGATAAGCAATTTAAATACGAGGAGAGTTACAGTGCACAATCTACTCAAAAACTTGATGGTACAAACATTTCTTCTTTGATTCTAAATAGGATACAGAGTTTGTATTTAACAAATATGCTACGAACTGATAGAGTTCAGCAAATATTTAGGTCCTACCTGAAGCTATTAAAAGACAAACAAAATATTTGTTGGTGGTTCAGAACAGAGAGGCATTTATTTATAAAATGAAACATATTTCTTTTCAGAGCTTTTACAATTTTTAATGCCAAGCTAGATCAGGACATCAATGTACATAAAATTCTCTCCTTAGTTTACAAAGAAAAGGCATTTTAGTATGTGTCACCTATAGCACTGTGCTCAATAGCTCTATATGTGTGTGTGAGTGTGAGCCTGTGTGTATGAATGCATGTGCATGTGCATGTGTGTGTGTGCACACATGTGAGCAAGTATGAGTGTTAGTGTGAACCTTGTATATGAGTGTGTGTGTATGTGAGTGTGTATTGTGTGGGTGTGAGCCTGTATGTGCCTGTGAATGTGTATGTGAGCATGTTTGTGAGAATGTAACTGTGACCCTGTGTGTGAGAGTGTGTGAGTCTGTGTATATGATGTGAGTTTTTAACAATGTATATGTTAAATGTATATGTGAGTGTTTTAGAAACTGATTTTATTTGATAACAAAAGCTCAGTAACAATAGATTGTTGACAATTGTTGGGACAGGACGCGCTAATAGACATTACAAAAACATAAATAAGAGAAGGATTAGAACAGCCTAGCTATGGCTACAGATAACACCCATCATTTTTATTATATGTCACCTTCCCATCCAGGAATGGACAGAGAATAAATTCCAAACTTGTCCCATCTCTGTCACTGTCAGCTGCTTTCATGGGTTTGGTTTCATTTACCCTGAGCTCTGGATGGTGCCACAAGAGTTTTGGATGAGTGACTCTTTTCAACGCTATTGAACTCCACGTCTGTGCCATTAATTTGCTTAGCGTCAAATGCCAAGAAAAAAGTGGTAAAAAGAAGATAAACAGGAATCTAGAGACCTTGGCTCTAGTCTCTGCTCATATATTAACTGTGTAGCCTTATATCTAGTATGGAATCATAGCATTTTGAAATTTGTGGTAGCTATGAGATGATTATTTTTCTCTGATTCAAAAATTTTCAGATAAGAAATGGATACACAGAAAGGCTGAGTGACAGAGCCTAGCTCACCCAATCCATGTGTACTGGAACCTGGTACCATCTCCCCAGGTAGGTAAGTTGGGATAGGGGCAGTGCACTCACCTAGCTCTGGGTCCCCACCCTATGAGTCAACTGTGAGTAGCATAATCACATGCATGGTTTATAGCAAAATGCATGTAGCAAAATGTAGCAGAGCTCATTTGAAAGCCCTAATCCAAGTGGAGCAGGTAGGAAAAGCAAAGGATGGTTTGAGGAATCAAGGTGAGGATGCAAATAGAAATTAAACTTCATAAAAAAGTGGAGTCAGTAGTAGAAAAATTTTATGAACACTGGCATAGTAAGACTTGCATTGGGCATATCACATAGTTCATACGAGACCAAATTAGATCTACTTAGGAAAGTTTTTTGAAACTTAAAAATGTATGCAAGTAAAAGCACCACTATAAATACTGAAAAAAGATGCAATTATTTTATGCATATAAAATATATGTACATAAAATATGTATGTATGTAATAATTGCACATTCTCTTAAGTACCTATTTTATTTTATTTTTTTAAAATGTGAATTAAAGATTTGAAATTCTTTTCACAATAATTCAAGTATTGCCCTGGGTTCTTGCAAAATGTCTTGTCCCCTCAAATCCAAGACTTTGAACTTTTGGGTTTTAATCAGAATGATGTGTTTTTTTTGTTGTTGTTGTTTTTTTTTAATTTAGGTGAATTACTTGAAGATAGAAGCTTCAGTCTTCTGCAACATGTGGACAAACAGAGCCACGTTGTGTTCATGCTGGCAGTGAGGGCATTTGCTCACATTTTGGTTTGCAAAAACATAAACATCATGCCCTGGAGTCGGTGATTCAAATTCAAGTGGCACGTATCCATCCTTTAAATATAGAACCACATTGCTATGGATGAAGTTGTTAAACTTTATATTATTTTGCCTTTTTCTTCAAGTTTGGGAGACCCTTAGAGTGGAGAAGCCCTGAAGAACCTCATAATGCATGGGAATCAATATCAAAAACCACAAGAATAAAGAAAATTGGTTTAATATATTAACAGTATTTTTCATAGTATTTCTCTATAATACCAGGAAGACTTTATATTAACATTTATTAACAAACGATTTTCTATCTAGAATTTTTGCATGTGAAACAAACAGGTTGGCTCTGATATAAATACAGTCAGAGCTCCTATTTTCTAATTTGTGAAACAGAGGCAGTACTGGAGTCATAAAAACTATATTCTAAGAAAAAAATTGTAATAGTATTAGCAGAAAAGAGATTCATAACTATATTGAGATAAGTAGGAAAAGAAAGTTTGTTTTTAGTGAAATCATCATGAACTTTGGCACACATGAGCATGCTAATTATTAATTCCCTGGCCTACTAGAAAAAACTATTTTGCTGTTTTCTTTTTTTGTTGTTGTTGTTGTTTGTTTGTTTGTTTTTAAACAGAGTACTGGAGGTAATGTGAACTGCTACTCCTCTTTCCTGTGCTTTTTTCCTTCCATAATGGTAAGAGTTAGCTCAGAATGGATTAACTGCTTGAAGAAAGAGACACATTTAAATCCAGTATTCCTATTACTGAGAGCTCTTTTATCAATTAAGCATGTTTCATGAAGTAAAAAAGGAAAATAAGTAGATAAATCTTTACACTGAGCTAGAACGGATTAGAAATTTCTTTCATTATCTTATGGATAAATTCATGTAAAGAGCAGGTTGCTATACAATGAGAAGATTCAGTCTAGACAGATGATGAAAAGTCCAACTTAGTGCCTGTGACACCAGTTGGAATAGTTGACATTACTGAGTGTTCCCAGGGAGGAGGACAAAAGGAAGAGAACAGTCATTTCACCTCCTTTGAGAACTATCCTTGGTTCTAATAGTCTCCTTTAATTTTTCAATAGAAAAGAGCAAATAATTATTAAAATTAGGTAAGCTACTCATTCTATTTCAGGATGCAAATGAGGTCACTCTTTAAATAATATTACCTAATATTGCTTGAATCTTAATAATATCACCTCAAATTATTGAGTAGGTATCATGTATCAAACACTAACCTATGCCTGTTGCATGAACCATCTCATTTATTCTGCATAAAAATCCTGAGAGCCAGGCGATCATTATCCTCTTTTTACTAATGAAGAAATTTTTATATATGGCCAGAAATAGGGATCCAGTTTAATTTACCTGTATACTGCTATCCAATTTTCCCAGCATCATTTATTGAATAGGGTACCCTTTCCTCAGTGTATGTTTTTGTCTTCTTTGTCAAAGATCAGTTGGTTGTAGGCATATGGTTTTATTTCTGAGTTCTCTGTTCTGTTCCATTAATCTATGTATCTACTTTCATACCATTACTGTGCTGTTTTGATTATTAAAGCTTTGTAAAATATAATTTGAATTCAGATAATATGATGTCTCTAGTTTTATTCCTTTTTTCTTAGTATTGCTTTGGTTATTCTGGGCTCCTTTTTGGCTCCGTATGAATTTTAGGATATTTTTTTCTAATCCTGTGAAAAATGGCATTGGTATTTTGATAGGAATTGAATTGAATCTGTAGATTTCTGGAGGCAGTATAGACATTTTAACAATATTGATTATTCCAATTCATGAGCAGGAGATGTTACCCCACAAATACAACAATAAAAATAAACAAATGGGGCTTAATTAAATTGTAAAGCTTCTGCACAGCCAAATAAATAATGAACAGAGTAAATACAAAATCCATAGAATGGGGGAAACAACTCAGGAAAGAAAAAAAAACATTAAAAAGTGGGCAAATAATATAAACCTATGTTTTTCAAAAGAAGATATACAAATGGCCAACAAACATGAAAAAATGCTCAGCATCACTAATCATTGGAGAAAAGCAAATTAAAACCACAATGAAATATCCTCTGACCCCAGTAAGAACGGTGATTCTTAAAAGGTAAAAGCACAATCAATGTTAGCACAGATGTGGTGAAAAGAGAACGCTTATGCACTTTTGGTGGGAATATAAATTAGTACATCCCTTATGGAAAACAATATGGAGATTTCTCAAAGAACTACAAGTAGATCTACCATTTGATCCAGCAATCCCTCTACTGGTTGTCTACCAAAAGGAAAAGAAGTCATTATATCAAAAAGATGCCTGAATTGGTATGTTTATTGCAGCACAATTCACAAAAGTAAAGATATGAAATTAACCTAAGTATCCACCAACTGATTAGAGGATAAAGAAAATGTGATATATACACATACACAGGTACACACACACACATACCATGAAATACTACTCAGCTATAATAAAGAATGTAATAATGTCTTTTATGGCAACTTAGATGGACCTGGAGGCCATTATCCTAAGTGAAGTAACTCAGAAATGGAGAATCAAATACCACATATTCTCACTTATAAGTGAAAGATAAACTATGGTTAAGCATGCTCATGCTGACTGGAATAATAGACATTAAAAACTCCAAAGGTGGGAGGGTGACAAGAGGTGAAGGATGAAAAATTACCTATTGGGTACAATGTGCACTATTTGGGTGATGGGCACACTAAAAGTTCAGACCTCACCACTATACAATATATTCATGTAACAAAATTGCACTTGTACCCTCAAATATATTGAATATTGAAATTTAAAAAAAGCACTACTCATTTTAAACAGGTGGTTTGATATTATTTCAATGAATGTGTGATTCTTAAGTGGTTATGCCACTTTATTAAAATAGTTTTATAATGAAATCAAGTTTCCAATACCTGGACTCTGATTATGTCAACCAGATATAAGTTACAAATTACACTGGGCTATTAATATGTATGTACAGCTTGTGCACAGTATAAGGACTTTTGTACTATGGAGCTAGTAGTGCTGAAATATAATCTTCTCTGTGCTCACTGAGCCTTGTGACTAAAAGTCTGCATCCATCCTAGGAAGATGTCTTTTGGTTTGTGCAAGAGTACTGGGTTGGCTAATAGCATCCTGAAGTCACAAAAGGGCAAAGCTGGCTGAGTCAGAACACGTAGAGACAGTGGTGATATTCAAGGAAGCTCTCCAGTCAGCCATTCAGTGGACCAGTTTCGTGTATGTGACCAGCGCCAAAAAGACTAGGTTAGTAAAGTTAGAGAGAAAAGAGTCAAATTGAAGCAGGGCATGCATAAAGTTAGATTCAGAGTTGAAGTTAAACTACGTATTTCCTTATGTTCAGTGTTTATTTACCATAAAGTTTGCATTGTTGGAATAACCTTCTCAGAACCCAGCTCAAGCCACATATTGCCAAAGTTTCCTTTTTAGTACAATTTTCCAATGACTTTTGTTCAAGAAATTCTGTTTTGCAATATGTAATATTTTCTAACATCACTTGGGAATACAATGCTAAAAAAGGAGGCACAACTCATCATACATATTTTTTCTACTTATTATACCATTAAGATTAAATTCTTAAATATTTACAAGGTATTTATTTATCAAATCATCTGAGCTTCCTCAAATTGGAGAGTTTTAGGTAAAAGAAAAGAGTGCCAGACAAAGAAACAAATATACTAATGTTCTATAATTAAATTCACTCTATATATTCATATTTAAATAAATACATAAAAACTCTATAAAAAGAATGGATATAAGAACCATCAGTAATATAGAAAAATATCTTCCCTGTTTTCCTTTTCTGCCTTGAACAAACTCAAGAAAATATTGTACTGCAGTGTGCAGCAGGCAAAATTATTCAAACAACTTTGAACTGTTTAATTAACCTGTTTAAAAATAAAGAGTACTTCTTAAATTAAATAGTAATAATTGTCAGAGAACTTCCAAGGGGATCTTAATTTGGAAATGTTCACAAGATAAATGATGGCCTGTTCATTGATTTTTTAAATTGTTATTAAAGCCCAATATATTTTAGCTCCAACACATATACCTCACCAAATACCAGTAGTTACATGGAGAATCAGAACAAGTGATCTTGTAGGAAGTAAAGTACACCATGTTTGTGCTTTAGCTATAAAGCTATAGCAACATTGCCATACACACAATGCTCATTGTATCTTATTATAAAGCTGCCTTTGTTTCTTTAATGGAATTCATATAATTCTTCCCCTTAAGGAAGAACATTTTTCCTCTATATTATTCACATTTTCTTTTTCCCTGTAAAGAGAGAAACCACAGAGTTTTGGAGATATATACGTGTGTGTGTGCGCGTGCTTGCGCGTATTTATATTTTTATATATTTACCTTAATTATAACCTACAGATTCAATTCCGGCTGTGGCCCAGCTGAAATAAAGCAATGTGTGATTTTGTTAGATTCTAATTGGCATTTCCATATTACTTCCATGTAAAGCTTAATATCAACACACCTGGCTCCCTATGGATGCTTTTAGTTAAATAAATTAGCAGATAGAAGTCATTCTGTGGAGTCTATGTCAAATATTTTATTTCTGGTTTTATATATAAAGGGTTGTATGATTTTATAAGCTTCAAAAGGAGCTTTTAATACTGACCTCTATATAAACTTCAATCAAGCCTGGATTTCCTTGATTCAAAGAATGAAAAATGTGTATAATCTAAGATAAAATGTCCCATTAACCTTTTAACAATTTAAATGTTATGTATTTTCCAAAAAGAAATTAGTTGTCAGCTACATAATACTTGTAATATTCATTAAGAGCTTAACTGTATATTCTTTTTAAAACGTTAAATCCGTAATAGTATTTATGGATGCTTGCAATTGGCCCAGCCTTGTTCTGTGGTGCTTATGCTTTAAGTCATTTCTTCCTCATAGCAGTCTCATGAGGTAGTATTATTTTTTAATCATAGTTCTTGTTCAGTGGAAGAAGGAACTGAGGCATAGGTAGGCTAAATGACTCGTCAAAAGTAACACAAATAGTGAAGGATTGAATTGGGCTCAGATGACCAGCCAGTTGGGTCTGGAAAAGAAACTCTTAATCACTCTACCTTGGCAACCTCTCTTAAAGCAGAAGACATTTTCCAACAAAGTTTTAAGAGTCAATTCTCGTATTTATAGGTTTGGTAACCATGGATAATAATGATATAGAGTCTTTGTTCCAAAATGTAGACACCAAAAGTGCAAAAATAGAAAAACAAAAACAAACAAACAAAAAAAAAACGTAAATTATTTATTTATATACCATTCGACATTTATCAAACAAATCTGACAAATGAGAATGACTAAAGAAAAGCTGGTGGGGAGAGACAGAAAGTGTTCTATCAGTCGATCCATAATGAGTGCAGTGTAGAAAATAAATATAAGAGGGAGAGTCTTTATGGGTGGGATAGTGGGAGATGGCCATCGCTTAGATAGAGAACTTTCTGACACTGTGCCCCCTGAGACTAGACCTGAGAAAGAGTGAAGCAGCCTGCCCTGAGTAGGGTATATTTAGTGCACCTGAGGAGCAGGAGGTCTAGAGTGCACTGGGGAGTGACTGGGCTGAGGTCAGAGCTAAGAGACGGGCCGGATCACCTGGGACTTGCAGGGTTTGGCTAAGAGGAAAGGCAGGCTAAGAAGGGGCAGCCTCAGCTTTATGTTTTAAAATGACCCCTTTGGTTGCTGAGTGTGTAACAGGTGGGGGTGAGGAAAGAGCAACGGAGGCCAGAGCAGGAGAGGCAGGCTGGGAGCCAGGGCACATTGGGGTGTACAACAAAACAGCTTCATGGCACTTGACAGTTTGGAAAGCACTTTCACATCCTGCACAGCCGGCAGCTGAGCTGTGAGAAGAAATGTCTTAATACCAGGAGCAATTCCATCTTTAAAAGTGCCAAATAGGCAAGTTGTGGTTGAGGCCCTTAATCCCAGAGTTTTGGAAGGCCAAGTTGGGAGGATCATGTGAGGCCAGGAGTTCAAGACCAGCCTGGGCAACATAGTGAGATTCTGTCCCTACAAAATACTACTACTAATAATAATAATGATTAGCTGAGTGTGGTGGCATGTGCGTTAGTCCCAGCTCCTTGGGAGGCTGAGGTGGAAGGATTGCTTGAACCCAGGAGTTCAAGGTTACTGTGCTACAGTGAGCTATGGTGGTGTCATTGTACTCTAGTCTGGGAGACAGAGCAAGACCCTGTCTCTTAAAACTAGAAAAAATAATAATTAAAAAAAAAAAAAACAGTGCCAAGCAAAATACTAAATAGGTCTAATCCAATTAAAATGTTACCCAAATATGAAGAGCAAACATTGCCTGCATTCACTGCAACAGCTAGCTGGAGTGGAAATGTAAGGGAATAGAGGTATCACTGTTTCTCAAGGCTCAGTCTCTGAAATCAGAGGTCAGAGCCCAGGGAAAATGATGCATACATATTGAGCTCGCTTTGTTTTTCTCTTTGTAGACAGCAGATTCGTTGTTTGTGACTTCTTGAGCATGTGAAGGAGATGGAGACTCTTCAATTTCCTGCTTGACAAAAATATGGATGGGGATGTGCAGCCTGCACTTTCATAGAGAGGAAAAAGCAAAAATTGCTGTGTTTTGCCTAGACGTGGACTTGTTTTCCCCTTGTAAGCCCAACCTGCCCTTGAAATATTTTCCCCTTGTTCTTTGATTTCTGGCAATAATTATTTCCAATATATTAAGTTTTTTCTAGTGTAAACAAGGCCACGCGTAGTAGGTTCTAGCAGTGGAAAAGATAAAGGTGATAAGGCGGTATCCTCAAGGAGGTTAGAGACTATTGCATGGCAGACAGAAATATGTATAAAGAGAGCTCTAACCAAGCAAAAAGTATAAGATAAGTGCCTACAAATTGCCATCAATATTCAAAGCAAGAGAAACTCAGCTGTAAAAAAAATCGAGAAATGGTTTAAAACAAAAAAAGTCCTTAAGGATCATATAGGATTTCAGCAGATGGTTGGGGAACCCAGATGATATAGGTAATGAGAACATCAACTTTGCTCCTACTGTGCAATTTTTCTGATATGGAATTTGCCTTTAGATTAATCATGTTAAGATGTACAGAAATACTTGCTTATTATATCTATACCTAATTATGCATATTTACCATATTTGCTGGCTCTCAACTATCAAACAGCAGCATGTTACAGACTCATCAGGCAGATACGATGATCAGTCCGCTTCAATTTTATGTGCTTACAGTTTTGAACTTTCCCTGATTCTCCAATGTTCCTTTCTTCTCAAATGCCACTCTATCTATAAACATCACTTTTACTTCCTCGTGTATAATCCAGTCCTTCTTTTGCGGATGCACAAACCTCAGTTGAAGTGTCATTTAAATTTGTCTAATGACAGAGTTCTTATACTAGATTGCAAGCTACTAGTTCCTATGTCTACTACAGGACCAATCATCATACCATTCACAAAATTCCTCCTTGATAGATGTCTGTTAAGTCAGATAATGTAAAAACAGTGCATAGCTCACTGCGCGTCACAGTGAAAACCCTGGATAAGTGATACCTGTGATTATCGAATGAATTGACGGTTGGCTGGATAAATCTACTGTAGACAAAATGCTTTTCATGTATATCGAATAAAATGAAAATCTTTGCCTTGACCAGCAATAATCCGTAAAAGAAATGTGCAATAAGGGAGAAGAGCATTTGCCCTCAAGATTGCTAGGGAGGGGCTTGTCATTGCAAGAGAAGCAGAAAAGAGAAAGAACCTTTTTGGGAGAGTCACTGCCCAGAGAATGAATCCAGAAGGCTGGATATAAAAAGTCCTGGGCAGTGACTGGCACAAAAATAGTTGTAGGTAAATTCTTGTTAATTAAATTATTCTCCATAACTAGAAGAGATTAATTACAATTCATAATTCATGAGATTTTCCTGATTTGGGGAAACCATATAAGTGTTTGAAAATCGGAGAATTAGAAAGAGTCTTTCTTCTTAAACTTGCGGGCTGCAAACAGCTCTTTCTTAGAGTCTGGGTGGAATCAGTGCAGAGTTGACACAGGAGAAGCACAACTCCGCCAGCCAGGTGGATTATGTCCATGACAGGAATCGGTACTTTCACTATCCTTGTGCTTGAATTTGGCCATTTGCTTGCAGTTATTCCACTGTAATTCTGACATTGTAATAATTTACTGAACTCTATCTTAGTGTTCACTTAAGAAGCATCGTCTGGATAAATAATTGAGGAAACCCTTAGGGGTAGGTCTGGGTCCTCAAGGTGGTAGCTGCCATTAGAGGAATGTCTTAATGGAACTGATGGTGTTTGCTCATTTTTCGTGAGGAGTGTTTCGTTTTGTTTTGTTTCCGAAGAAATGGTGTAGTAGGCCAAATAATATCTCTTCAAAGATAGCCCCTTCCTAATCCCTGGAAGAACCTATAAATGTTCCCTTATATGCGAACAGAGACTTTGCAAATGTGATTAAGTTAAAGATCTTGAGATGGTGAGATCATGCTGGGTCATCTCCAGGAGGGCCTATGTGTAGTGACAAGGGTCCTTATAGGGGAGAGGCCAGCGTATTAGAGAAGGGAGTAAGAGATGTGAAGACAGAACCCTGAGACTGGAGGGATTGGAAGGACTGTCCCAGGCCCGGGAATGCAGGTGGCATTTAGAAGTTAGAGAAGCCAATGAAACAGATTCTCCCGTAAAGGCTCCAGAAGGAACTAGCCCTGCAACACCTTAGCTTTAGCCCAGAAAGACTGTTTTTGAACCTGCTGCCTTCAGAACAGGCAAAAAAAATGTATATGTACATATATGTGTGTGTGTGTATAGTTGTTTTAACACAAACATCAAATTTGTGGTAATTTGTTACAGCAGCTACAGTAAGCTAATATAAGTGGGTAAGGAGTGAATCACAACAGATGTAATTCTAGAATCCCAAAGAGGAAGATGAGGAATTTAAGCATCCTGCACAACCAATCTGAGTGGCCTGTTATTGAAGGAAGTTATTGGCCTGCGTGGAACAGCTTCATGATTTTCTGTGCAACTGGAAAAGGGAGGATCTAGGTAAAGAGAACATAAAACCCTTTTTTCCTGTTGTGCAGTTCCATGATTTGGGAATCTATGTTCCAAATAATCAAATTAAAATGCACAGAAATAGTCCCTTCACATAACTACACTTATTTACAAACATCTTACCAAAGAGGTATAAACATCGGTGAAGGGTGTCAGAGCAAATGTTTCTCCTCCATTTAGTTCTGTTTAAGCTGCCCCTGCAGGTGTTACTTCAACATAGAGAACAGGTGTGTTCTGTGCTCCTGCAATACTGTTGGAATGTCCTGCTACCACCTTGAATTCTATAGTTTTATTACTGTGCTGCCAAATTATGACCTTAACATACATTTAGGGATGGGGCAGCCACAGTCTTTGCTTCACTATCCAATCAGGTTTGGCTTATCCTGCAATAAACAATAGCTGCTTACTGCCTCCCATTGGGGGCCACTGTGCTAGGTTCAGGTATAAGACTCAGTTCTCATGCTTAAGGGTCTTGATGTCTAGTGGGGAAAAGAATAAGTATATAGAAATATTAAAATAAGAATGCAGGGTGTTCTAGGAGCATTTAATCCAGTATGAGGACACAGGGAAGACTTAAATTAGACATACCCATATATTTACTGGAGGGGAAAGAAATGCGTTTGAAAAGAATATGCAAATACAAGTGACAAAAATACTCAATCCTCCTGTTATTTTTTAAAACGTCTTTCAGAAGACATTTATTATAAATAACATTTGATTGCTAAAAAAAAAAAAAAAAAAAAAAAAAAAGCAATATGCCCTTAAGGCTATATGTGGAATCAAATGCTTGTGAAGTTTGCTGTATGCCAACTATTGATGTTAACGGGGGCCCTGTTTTTAAACCTGCATGTGTTGCTTTGAGAAACGAAGTGGCACACTAAATGCTAATTTTTAACTTGTAAGCTAGGAATTTGATTGCACTGATCGGGGGTAAACAATTTTAGGTAGAAATTATTTCCTATCGTGTGCCTTTCACTTCATTTACCCAGAATTAATGCCAACTAAAATCTACGGTGAACTTGACATACTGGAAGAATTCTCACCTTCAGATTTGTAAGCCACAATATATTTCCTTTAGGAAATGTCCACAACCTCAAAAAGAACTCTAAAACACCCAAATCTCTCGAATCCCTACACAGTTCACAAAGAAATAAGTGCATTCCAGCAACCTTTAGGATTTCCCAAGAGTGTAAATATGAAAATATGACTTTGGAACCATCCCACATTTTAACTCAAATTCCATTAAATCCTATGCCTAGATTTCCTGTAAATAGAGTAATTTCAAGGGAGACTCACAAATAGAAATATCTTGAAAATAAACTTGAATTATTCCTTTATGTAAATGCTCTAGGTAAAACTAATTTAAACCATAGGATTTTATTTTCTCACCTAAGCTCTGGATCCTAAGGAAAATTTTAAGTCAGTCATATAACAGGTTGTTTTTGCTATTGCTGATTATCGCATTTGATTTGAAACCAATTTACCAGTTTGACTTATTTTTCCCCTAAATTGATCAATTGTTGAAATTTGCTTGCACCTGCCATCTAGTTGAAGCTTTTCCACATCATCTCAAATAACTGTGCTAACTTTATGAAAGGGAACTTGGAGGGGGAAATATAAATTGTAATTTTGCAATGTTGCCATTTGTTCTGAGGTCTTTGAACATAAACAATCTACTAAAAACAACTAAATTAGGTCTTTAAAATTATTTTTGTATATTAAGTCATTTGGAAAACAGTTTAGACAAACCAGAGATTAGGCAACAGAAGAATTATACACATGTTAAGAAATCTTACATATGCAAGACATTTGCATATGCCGATTTTTAATTAGACATAACACACTAAAATAATCAAGCAGACTTTAGTTTCCCTTCTGCATGCATTGCCCTTTTTCAAAGTCCAGTTAGCGAGCAAGATGGCAGCAGACAGAATCAAAGAGTACTGGAAATAATGTGTAAAATATAAAATTAATACAGATTGAGATACTAAGATATCTTTCTGTGATATAAAATGTATTTTTAACCTACAAGGATAGATTTTTTTGTTTGTTTTTATAGATCCACTAGACTTTTCTTAAAGGGAGCATCATGAAATCAAAAGAGCTGGACTATGAATCGGAAATCTCTGGAATCTTTAATTTGATTTGGGGTAAGTTAATTATCTTTACTGGGTTTTATTCCATTTTTTAGCAAAATAATAAGGGTTATGTAATCTCTCTGCACTTGTCCTCTTATTTTTATCCAGATGATACTACAATTGGCCAGCCTATCTCATTTATGTAATTGAAATGTGCTCCTAACTCATTTCCCTTCCTGCAGACTTACTGCCTTAGTCCAATTTCCTCGTTGAAGCCAGAGTGAATGTTGATCTGACTGTGTCCTACTGATTTGAGTTGTTGCAGTAGCTCAGAATTGGACTCAGGACAAAACCCAATTCCTCAGTTCAGAGTGTCCCTGGCCTGCATGTCCTGGCAGCCTCGTTCCTGGTCTCTTTCTCTGTGCTCACAGAGGTTTGGTCCCTTTTCTTCCTCTGGCTGAATTGTGCCCATCTATGGAGTTCAAGTCTCAAGGTCATTGGTTCCCTTGAGGAGGAGGAAGACTTCCCTAACTCCAGACTCAGCTGGGTGAACTCCAAACATTTTCTACACCACCTTCTACTTCCCCTGACACCCCCCTCTCCATCCTTTGCTGCAATTGCTTGCCCGGTGTTTAATCACTAGAAGTTTTGCTTTTCATGGAGTGGGTGCTTCTTTGTATCCCTTGCTGTCACTCCAGTACTTGGTGGGGGGGGGGGTTGACTCCCAGAAGGATTTATAGGTTGAACATGTGAAAAAGTGAATAAATCCGACACATACAGTGTGGGCTGAGTCACATTATTTTCTTGTTGCTAAAACAAACCCTAATCCTTTTATATCTTATAGACCAAGGAATAGTAGTAAGATTTCAATAACCCCATTGATTTCCTTTTTCTAACAAAATTCCTCCTTACTTACAGAATCTGATTTTTTAAATGTATGATTTGAACATTGCATCAAACCCCAATGAAATCAACGCATGCTACAGCCAAAGTTATGAACATAATGGAATGCCAATCTGATGGAACAACAACAAAATCACACAAAACAATTTGAAACTTGGAAGC
The DNA here is from genome assembly GCA_028533085.1 of Varecia variegata. Taxonomy (NCBI): domain Eukaryota; kingdom Metazoa; phylum Chordata; class Mammalia; order Primates; family Lemuridae; genus Varecia; species Varecia variegata. The sequence continues at coordinate 58,312,178 of CM052445.1, read as the reverse complement.
AACCAAGTGTAGGTGAAGGTATTAATAAACTGTGGTACATCCAGACAGTGGAATATTATTCAGTGCTAAAAAGAAAGGAACTATCTTGCCATGAAAAGACATGAAGGGAATTCAAATGAATATTACCAAGTGAAAGAAGCCAGTTTGAAAAGTTTCCATACTGTATGATTCCAATTATATGACATTATTGGAAAGGCAAAACTATAGAGACGGTAAAAAGATTATTGGTTGCCAAAAGTTGGGGGAAGGGTAAGATGAATAGGTGAAGCACAGGGGACTTTTAGGGCAGTGAAACTGTTTTAAATGATACTGCAATGGTGGACACATGTCATTATATATTTGTCCAAACCAATGGAATATAAAACACTAGGAGTGAACACTAATGCAAGCTATGGACTTTGGGTGATAATGATGTGTCAATGTTTTTTCATCTGTTGTGACAAAGGAGCCACTCTGGTGTGGAATTTTGCTAGGGGAAGGGTGTGCATAAGTGCCGACAAGGGGCGTATGGGAACTCTCTATACATTCTATTCAATTTTGCTGTGAACCGAAAACTGCTCTAAAAATAAAGTTTATTAATTACAAAACCATAGGGTGGCTGGTGAAAGACCTACTGTGATTTCTTCATGATATAAGAAAACCTTAATGATTAATTAATGATTAATCATTAAATTATTATTAAACCAAGTTTAATAATTATTTAACAAAGCTGTCATAATTGATGAATCAAAACAGCCAAAAAATAGTAAATTCCCAGTCTAAATGAATAGTCTGAGTTGTTTAAAATTAATTTAAAATATTGGTAATTAATTTCAACTGATTTTAAAATTAATTACAAATGTTGGTAATTGTTGAAGCTAGCAATGCTGCTCCATTACTACCACTTATATGGTAATGTTAGAAATTTCCCACGATGGAAAGTTAAACAATATCTGATCAATCCTTTAAGCCAAAAATTTGAGAAGTTCAGAAAGAGAAATAACTTTTGTCATATTTACATTTGTCCTAAAACTTGTATTTCTGTATGGATACCTGAAATTTTGCAGGGCTTACTAATATTCAATGCTCTTTTAATTTGGGATTAACTCAGTAAGAATAGACTGGATCACAACATATTTATGATTTTTTTCAGTACTTTAATGATAGGCAGTAAGTCTGTTAAAATGTCGTCAGAGTTTGAAAATAGACCAATTCTTACTCTGAGACACTCCATGTGCTAGTGCACTTTTCAAAGTACCCAGCTCACTGCTAGCGTGAGACTTACACGTCAGGGAGAGTTTGGCACGTAAAATATAATTACTTTAGCTTTTGGCAGTACGTTCATTTATTTTTACAGAAGAAAATAAATGTCAATATCAAGACATTATACATACAATGCATTGAAACCTATGGCATATTTTGCATGGCTGCTTAAAAGATAACCCACACAAAATGCGTGAAGCAACTTGATTTGTCCACGTGCGATATGAGAGAAAATGTGTTCTTCTCCATAATACATATGAGAGTGTTTGTGTAAGATATGCACGGTCCAAGTAACATCTCTGACCAATAATTGGACTTCCAGTAATAGCAGCAAGCTTGAGGCATACATCACGAAAAATATGGTTCCTGGATCAATTTAGATATGGTAAAACAAGGTTTTCACACACACATTACTATAGAGGAGGGAATTCAGCCTCCATAAACAGTGTAGCACAGTAGAATGATTACCATGCAGCAATGTGAAGTTGGTGAAGAAACATTTACCAAGGACTCCTTATTTGCAGTGCAGATGCTGCCTCAGGTAACAACATAAATTAAAGGAACAGGAATTGCCCTTTAGCATGTTTTAATCTATTTGGGAGATGTCATACATAAACTAAATTAATAACCCTCATAAAAACAGACTTAAGTAGAAATAGAGTAACTTTCTGGACTAAAAACATGTTTCTACTGTGATATAGCATTGGCAACTATGCAGGAAAAACTAGTTTTGAAATCAAGAATAATTAATCAAAAAAGGTGCCTTTTTTGTTTTGTGAAAGTCAAGTTTTGGCTTCACAGGTATGTAATAGTTAGGACAAGTTGGAGCCTGGGGACCTGAGATAGAGGGGTCAGGTACTGGAAAAGGTACACAAAGAAAATTAAGAGGCACTGATGTACAAATACAATGTAGAAAATACTTCAAATTAACTGGATTTTATTATAAATATTATATTGAAAAGGATTGTTTATAGATGAGATGTTAGATTGCATGCATTGTAATTTATCATTTTTTCCATATTGTTTTCCTTTATGAGTTATCTTCCTAACTACTACAAACACAAAAATACCCAAATATTAGAAAAAAGGTTAAATCCTTGAAGAAGAATGGGGCCTCTTGCCCCATAGATAATTATTATGGGTTGAACTGTGACTTCCCCACCAGATAAATGCATATGTTGAGGTTCCTAGCCCCCTAGACCTCAAAAGGTGACTGTATTTGAAGATTGGAAGATAGGATCTTTAAAGAGTTAATTAAATTAAAATGAAGTCATTAGAGTGGGCCTTAATCCAGAATGACTAGTGTCCTTATAAGAGGAAATATGGACAGAAATACACACAGAGGGAAGATTACGTGAAGACACAGGGAGAAGAATCCTTCCCTTATGGTCTTCAGTCAACCCTGCCGACACCTCCATTTCAGATTCTAGCCTCCCGAACCGTGAGCAAATAAATGTTTGCTGTTTAAGACCCCCAGTTTATGGTACTTTATTTCAGCATCACAAGCTAGTTCAATAACTAAAATATATATTTTTAAAACAACCAGAAGACATTGTAAAATGTAAGACAACACACCAGACTTATGTATCCTGTATATCTGTATCTGTTACTTAGCACAGCACAGTAAAATGAACTCAAAACTAAGTATGTACCATTTATTTCTGTATGTTTTGCTGAGATCAGTGATTCAGTCTTCAGTACTTAGTTTGTGAGATATACTATCCCAACAATTAGCAAAGGGTCCAACATAGAAACGGTATCTAACCTTTGACTACTTGTGATATGTAGTAAGTCAACAGTTAACTAAAGTAAGTCACAATAAGAACAAGAATGCTGATAAACTGACTACACCCCATAGCATGTCAAATCCTCATCAAGAAATCTTTATGTGTTCTATAATCATAAATAGATATTAACTCACTGGAAGAGAAAACAAATGACTTAATTGTGCAGACTTTAAATAGTAAATAACTTTCCTATCATTCTCTTGGAGGGAAGAAAGAGAAAGCTGAGTGTTTTGCAAGGTAAATTCAACATCTTGTATTGGATTCTTAAAAATGCCGTTTGATTACAAACTGAAAATCCAAATGAGCCTGGGAGGGCATGTTTACTGGAGAAAGTTTATCCTTCTGTTTATATTTATCGTAATGATTTTTTTTAAATCAGATGGGACATCTGCAAAATTTTAAGCACTAATTTTCAAAGACCATGAAGCCCTCTGGGTGACTTTTTCATTTCCTTAACAGACAGTTTAGTTTTAAACTGCATACTTTCCCTTGGCAGAGTAAGAGATGAAAAGCTTGCTATAAAATCGATTTGGCATCTGCATAAAAGAAAACGTTGTAAGAAGTAGTACAAAGCAAGAAGCTCTCTTCTCTAAGCACATGTCCCCAGATTAAATGTCACTTAGATCTGAGGCATATTCCCTGCCCAAACACCCCAACAAAATCATATTTACACTCTTGTCATCTTTTAGGGGAAAAAACACTATTTTTACCTGTGGCATTTTTTTTTACAAGAGTGCAAGTGCCTCACTTTGTGTGTTGAGCATACCAATTTTAATCTGTAGAATATGTAGATTTTTAAAATAAATATCTTTATAATACATTTTGACTGTTCTTCAAATAAATAAACCAAGGGCGTGTGCTTATAATGTCTACACAATGCAGAAGAGGTGAAACATTTGGTCATGTGTCCTTAGTTTTATTCTTTTCCTAGAGATACTAAACATTTTCATTGATTAGATATTTGTTAGAAATTAATTAGTATAATTAATGTTGTCTAGATTTAACCAAAACCAAAGTGTCTTCCTACAATAAATGCAGATACTATCTGTGCGTGTAATGGTAAAGAATAAACCAACACTTTAGATAGTATGAGATATACCTTAAGGAATTGAAATATTTCAAGGGGAAATGTGAAGTTTTGTTCTTTAGAAATTGAATTAAAATTCTTTAGTAAAAATCGAGTTAAAATGAAACAAAAAGTAGTTGGAAACCACATAATCCAATACTTATTCCATCCCTTCTAATATGTTTGAGTCAAGAGTGACCTATAGGATTAAACTGTTCTGAATACCTAAATACCTCAAAATTTCCTGATTAAACAGTGATGGCTTAAGGTTAGATCCAAAAAAGACGTAAGGGAACTAATTCAATGAATTTTAATTTCATGGAATTTACTTATAAGTATTTGCTTCACTGAATGCTGCTTAAATGAGATCTTCATACACTGTGAGCAAGAAGGAAACTTAACAAGGAGGAAAATGTCGCTGAAGAGTGTTTTGAGCCAGTGTCTCCAGTTCAAAAACCAAACTTAGTTCACATAAATAGCTAGTTAATGACAACTTTTTAACTATCAGGCTAACCAAAATTTGACCACTGATTTGCAATTACAAAGGCTAAAATGTTTCATGATCTTTCTACTACACACTGATTGAGTTCTACCAGACATTTCTAAAATTTGTTTAGCTAAATTTAGATTTGCATAAAGTTGTAAAAAAAAAAAATGATCCAGTGATGCTTTGCACATTTTTCCCAGTTTCCCCAAATGATAAGACTTACAAAACTACAGTAAAATAACACAAATAGGATGTTGACAATGATACAATCCACCACTTTTGTTTGGATTTCTTTAGTTTATTTGTATTACTCTTTTGTATGTCTATGTGTCTTTGAAGTTCCACACACATTTTTAAAGCTTTATTGGAGAGGGTTGATGTACAAAAAATTGCACTCATTTAATGTACATATTTTGATGAGTTTGGACATATGTATACAACTATGATACAATCACCACACAAAGGTACCAAACATCCATCATCTCCAAAGATTTTGTTGAGTTATTTTTTGACTAGTTTTTGTGGTAAGAACACTTAACATAAGCTCTATATTCTTAATGCATTTTAAAGTGCACAATGCTGTATTTTTAACTACAGGTACTATGTTGTACAGATGATCTCTAGAACTTACTTGTCTTGCATAATGCAATTTTATGCCCATTGAGCAACAATTCCTCATTTGCTCCTTCTTCTAGTCCCTGGAAACCACCATTCTATTCTCTGCTTCTATGAGTTTAACTCATTTAGATACCTCATATAAGTGGAGTCGCATAGTATTTGTTCTCTGACTGGCCTATTCCACTTAGAATAATGTCCTCTGTGCTCTTAATGTCAAATCCAAGAAATCGTTGCTAAGACCAATGTCAGAAAGTTTTTCCCATGCATTTTAACACTGTGAGGGAAGCTTATTTTATTCTTGTTAAATTAATTCTAGTTCATTGGTCACTCCTATGAAACTTTATTATATTGGCTTTTTCAAATGTCTTAGCCATCTAATGAAATTTTATAACTGATAGTATTTGTTGTGTATTTTAATACCAATATTTATTACAACAAAAGAAAACAGCAAAAATTTGATCTGATAGTTTTTATTGACTCAAAGATGTTCAGATTTTGGGAAAACCAATAACATTGAAACATATTCACTTCTAACCGTAGAATCTTTAGTCTGAAAAATTGCCTTACATAACTACACATGCTAATCTTCCACTCAATTGCCATGATCTACTTTGTAATATCTCGGTAGACAGTCATTCTGACTCTTGTTTAATTCTTCTATTGAACTCATTTTCTTCCTAAATAGCACATCCATTCTCAGATATTTTCAGGGCTAGAAAATACTTCCTTTCACTGAGTTAAAATGTGTCTATAACTTCTGGCTTTGGTCCCATTTCTGAATCTGGCAGAGAATTGATCCAATCCTCCTCCCGCATCACAACTTACCACACATTTGGAGACAGCCATATACAATAGTTCCTATTTGGTCAGTTCAGTCTTCCCAGTGTTTTGAGTCAATTCTAATGCAAATTGATCATATGCTTTCTCACTAATTCTATGAACTCCAAATGTCAAGGTGTACTTTGAAATGAAACGTGAGGCTCACACTGTTTATAGACTAGTGGAAATATATAAATGACACTAGATTTGTAGACTAGCCATATCAAATTGGACCTGCTGATTAAGATTTATTCCAGAAACCCAGTTGGATACATGTGTAGAGATTCAGGGAGAAGACAGAAATCTCAAAGGGAAATTTGGAAAGAGTTTCTGCATCTTAGAAAGTCAGCCCAGACTAAGTCTATCAAATATATTGAGGGTTTCTGATGGTTGGAATTTGTCTTTATCATTGTTTTTTGACATCCTGCCCTTATCTCTTTCTTATGTTTCTGTGCCACCATAAGTTCATTCCCTTTTAATTGTCTTGTGGTGTTTTCTGACTACATCTAAAAACAAAAACAAACACTCCCAGTGTGAAATAAGGCATTTTTAACATTATTTTCTTATATTTTGAAGTTATGTTTCTTTCTTTCTAAAAATAGTGAATCCTAAAGCCATGATAACAGATTGTAAAAACTCAGAGCCTGGCAATGATTCTCATAAGTGTGAGAGTTATAATGTTATTCTTCTGATATTGTGATAGAAACATTGAAATCTTATTTCTTAGACTGTTATATCAAAATTATTTAGGTAGGAATCATCTCATCTCTTTTAAATAATCTTTCACATAAATATATGCAATAGCATGTATATAGTAAGTTACAAATAAATACTCATTCAACAAATGATGTTATGCCACATATTCCATGAATGAGTGTTGTATGCATGCATGTGCAAACATATATATTTGTAAGCTTGTTTGTTTCTCCATTTTCAAAATTTTGTTCTTCTACATTCTCACACCATTGTTTATGATCATACAATATTATAATTAATTTTAAAGTGAAGAATTTAGCTGGGCATGGTGGTGCACTCTTGTAATCCTAGCACTCTGGGAGGCTGAGGCGGGAGGATCGCTCGAGATCAGGAGTTCGAGACCAACCTGGGCAAGAGTGAGACCCTGTCTCTACTAAAAATAGAAAAAAGTTATTTGCCCAACTGAAAATATATATAGAAAAAATTAGCTGGGCATGGTGGCACATGCCTGTAGTCCTAGCTACTCGGGAGGCTGAGACAGGAGGATCCCTTGAGCCCAGGAGTTTGAGGTTGCTGTGAGCTAGGCTGATGCCATGCATTCTAGCCCGGGTAACAGAGCGAGACTCTGTCTCAAAAATAAATAAATAAATAAATAAATAAATAAATAAATAAATAAAGTGAAGAATTTAATTTTCAGATCCATTATTTCACATATGATATCAAGTTATTACAGATATATTTTCATTTCACTAGACTTAATTTACCTCTTATTTGAATTCTATGTATTCAATGTCTTTTCTGAGATTTCAGCTTAACTGATTAGGATTTTACTGTATGCAGTCTTAATAGCCTCATCTGTTTTTCAAGATATTTAATTATTTCCCAGAATTTTTTTTTAAAAGGAAACAAATGCATTATGTTCTTGTTTATCCCAAGCTATCCCAACAATATTTTTTTTCTTTCTAACAGAGCCACATAATCACTGAATGAACTAATTAATTTATCAGGTTCTATGAAAACAGCAGATTCTGTGACTGCCCACACAGTGCCCAGCTCTTAATCATGGAATTGTTCATTCAATAGCAGCTGAGACTGGGTGATGAATAGCTCTACACCTTTTTAGAATTATTTTCTAGTGTGCTTCCTAAATGTAAATTAGATAGTATGTAATCATGACAACATCTTAGCAGTCATGAGAAGGGTGTATAACATATGGAAAATTGTTTTTACCTACAGTGATTATATAAAACAGATGATTTCGTCAAGGCATCACAAAGAAGATTTAGTACAGTTTGACGTCAAATGTTGTGATTTATCACACGTAACCCAGAATGGGTTGAATGGACTAATGTCCAGGGAATCATGTGAAGGGTCAGAAATTTAACATCAAGATTGGAAGTAGTGGGTGAAGGAAAGAAAACTCAGCAAGGTGAAAAAGGAGGTGAACATCAAAAACATGTTTCAGCTTCTCTTTTTCTCTGCTATATAATTCTCAACATATAATATAGCCAAAAAAAGAAAACTTAAAAAAAAAAAAAAAAAAAAAAACAGTCCTACTAAAGCATCCTTGGTAGTTCTAATAAAACTTAAGATTTTCTGTGAACTCTCAGGAAAGGTAAGTGTATCTCTTTTTAATCTGGTATAATAATACGATGGAGAGGAAATCTAAATGATGTCATCAGTATTGGCAAGAATCATTGAGGGTCGGGAACCTCTCCAGGAAGAAAGAAAACAAATTACCATAACTTCATGATATTCTAATTAACCCGAAATGATGGGTGGAGATATGTAGCAGAGGGCAGATGTGCTGTGTATAGTATCTGTCATTAGAAAGTTCTATGAGGAATATAAAGCCACACTTTTCTAAGTCTCTCTTTGATCTCACTCCTATCTAACTGCTCTGCCTTCTCTCTTTCCCCGCGCCTCCAGTCCACCAAGATGTGCAAACACAAAACTTTTGGGACTGGTACTTGCTGTTCTCTGAGCCTGGAGAGCCCTGTCCTAGATCCCTGCATGACGCGCCAGCCATGTCCCCAGAGAAAAATCTTTTCTGAACAATCTCTAACTCCCCACTCCCTGTTTAATCTTCTTTGCCATGATCACAACTATCTGAAATAATCTTAATACCAGTTTTCTAATGGCTTACCCATGTCCTCCCAGAAAAAAACCAATCCTCTGTGAGTACGAAGACATCGTGTTTTGTTCCATTTCTCTTCTCAGTGCCTAGAAAATACCTCATCAATACCAGGTACCCAGTAAAAATTTAGTGAATAAATATAAATGAGAATAAAAAATTGAGTTCACTGTGAAAATGAATTGTGCTTCTGTTTTTTCATTTCATTTTAATAGGCATTTTAATTATTTTATTTATTTTAATTTGTTTTATTTTTATTTTATTTTACTTCAGAGTATTATGGGGATACAAATGTTTTGATTACATGATAGTTTTGTACAGTTTGAGTCAAAGTTACAAGTGTGCCCATCACCCACATAGTGTGCATTGTACTCATTAGGTGTGAATTTACTCATCCCTTCATCTTCCCCCCACCTGCTTGATTTCTGATGAGCTTTATTTCCATATGTGCACATAAGTGTTGTTCAATTAGTTCCAATTTAATAGTGAGTACGTGTGGTGCTTGTTTTTCCATTCTTGTGATACTTCACTTAGAGGAATGGTTTCCAGTTCCATCCAGGTTACTACATGACCATCACCATTTTTTTATGGCTAAGAATAACTCCATGGTATACATATATCACATTTTATTAATCCACTCATGTATGGATGGGCCCTGGAGTTGTTTCCACATCCTCGTAATTGTGAATGGTGCTGCTATAAACATTTAGGTGCAGGTGTCTTTTTTATAAAATGTCCTTTCTTCCTTTGGGTAAATACCCAGTAGTGGGATTGCTGGATCAAATGGTAGGTCTACTTTTAGTTCTTTGAGGTATCTCCATACTACTTTCCATGGAGGTTGTACTAGTTTGTGGCCCCATCAACAGTGTTTAAGTGTTCCTATCTCTCCACATCCATGCCAGCATGTATTGTTTTGGCATTTTCAGATAAAAGCCATTCTCCCTGGCGTTAGGTGATATCTCATTTCAAGTTATAGTAAGAACAAATTGATTAGTTGTTTAGTTTTTAAAATTAACACAGGAACATAATTTAATACATCTGGAGATACTATAAATTACATTATATTATTAAATAGAGTAAAAAGTAAATTTTGTTGCAGAGTTTAATCAGTGAGTATATGGTAATTAAAATACCTAAATGTCATACAAAGATGATGTTTAAAATAATCCCATACTGGAAGTGGAAGCTCAGTGAACAGAGTCACCCGAAAATGCATTACACATCATCCCATTGTTCAGGCTTTGAATTCAGGAATCCAGGTGATTTAGCTATGTAATCCTGCCCTTGCTCTTAGAGCGCATTTCCCTCTTGAACAGAAAAATGGTGACCAAAGCCAGCACTTCCCTAAGAACAGGTTTTCATAAGCACTGATACCCATCCATTCAGTTAGAAGTTGGGCAGGCAGAATAATGTTTGGGTTCTTTCTACAAAGGCCTCCTACAGTGACTCAAAAGTAGTGGAAGGATATTCATGATATTTTCTCCTTGCACCAACTGTGTCTCATTCAAGTGAGCTCTGAACTCTCTTCTCCAGCTGCAGAGGCTATTTTCTTTATTTTGAAAGTTAATTCCACTCACAGCTGGAACTCAAAGCAAAAAGTGAACATTGTACATAAAAAAAAAAAAAAAAAAAAAAAAAAAGGTTCCTTGAATTTGTACTTGTAGTTGTTACAATGACAAAAAGTCATGTTCCTTAAGCCAAAAGGAGCCTTATTATTTTGGTTAAGGTTGACAGGGCTTTAAAGCAGTGATTTGAGAAATAAGACAGTGCATAAACATTATCCACCTAAGGTGGATTGCAGTAAACCAGGCTGCGGTACGTCGTTTTACAAATACACTGCACTATTCGTAACACAAAGGATAAAATAGGATGAAATCGAACCATGATCAGAACCTTGCTAGATGCATTAGCTCCATTCTTTTCAGCCACAAACACATTTGAGGGCTTCCTTCACCATGAAGTCACCAGTTAAAGACCACAGATATGCAGGCTGGTTAAGGAAGTCTTTGTTTCAGTAAATTCCATGAACTACATACTTTATCCCCCTAAAACATATGAGGAAGGCAAGAAAATAATGAACATATATAATATTCTAAAATTAATATTCTTTAAAATCCTCAAAAGGTATTTTTAATTGAATGCTTTTTCAGGGGAAAGCTATTAATTAATGTTTGCTTTTAAGTATGTTCCACAAAAACTCTGATAAATTTGTTTATGAAGTAGGTGTTTATTTTACATTCTCCAAGCAATGCCTAATTCTTCTCTTCCAGCTTCTTAGGAGAGAATTAGGATTACATATTATTATTATTATTATTATTTTTTTTTTTTTTTTGAGACAGAGTCTTGCTTTGTTGCCTGGGCTAGAGTGAGTGCCGTGGCATCAGCCTAGCTCACAGCAACCTCAAACTCCTGGGCTTAAGCGATACTACTGCCTCAGCCTCCCGAGTAGCCGGGACTACAGGCATGCGCCACCACGCCCGGTAAATTTTTTTTTGTATATATATATATATATATATATATATATATATATTTTAGTTGGCCAGATAATTTCCTGCTATTTTTAGTAGAGACGGGGTCTCACTCTTGCTCAGGCTGGTCTTGAACTCCTGACCTTGAGCGATCCACCCGCCTCGGCCTCCCAGAGTGCTAGGATTACAGGCGTGAGCCACCGCGCCCGGCCATTATTACTATTTTTAATATTTTAGAAAGTCACCTTATCCTTTGTATTCTACTGGTACCGTTTAGCCTGTGTATTAGTTTCTACTTTCCACTAAAACAAATTACTAAAATTAACTAGCTTAAAACAACACAAATGTATTTACTTACATTTCTAGAGGCCAAAAGTCTGAAATGAGCTTTACTGGTCTGAAATCCAGGTGTCAGCTGGGCTAGTTCCTTCCCGTGGCTCCAGGGGAGAATATGTTCCTTTATCTCCCAGTTTCCAGAAGCTGCTGGCATTTCTCATGTTTGGGCCTCCTCTTTCTCGTCTGCCTCCTGTGTCGCACTGCCCTCTCCCCTCTGACCTCCTGTCTCCTCTTACAAGGACCTCTGTGCTTACATCAGGACCACCCAGGGCAATCCAAGGTGCCCCCATCATGAGATTCTTGACTTAATCAAGTCTACAAGATCCTTTTACCCTGTGATGTAACATAGTCATCGGTTCCAGGAAAGTGAACATCTTTGAGGAAGCCATTTTTCTGTCTATCACTGCATGTAAACTATAAACATAAAATATTCATAAATAATTAAGTTATGCAGGGAAGATCAGTCTCTAAGTATTGGTTATATTCTGAAAACATAGAGGGATAAAGTAACATCCAATGCATTGATAGATCTATTATTACATATTATTTTTGTATAATAACCATCAAGATTCAACATAGTGATAAGAATGCTAAATATTACATGATATCAATTCTAATACTAGAGGTAAAGAATACATTTTGTTACTTTGTGGAGAGTTGGATTCCTGAATCTTTTAAAAGTATTGTCATTATGCCTTAAGCTTCAAAATTCAGTATGTATAGTCTCCTTCAACGTGTATGTAAGTAAATATAGTTAATCAAGGATCACTTCTCTCGTATTCATTTTAAAACACAAATCACATCGTTTTATTGCCTTGCTTAAAGCTCTCCAATGGCACTTTTCCCAAGGCCTATCCAAGCCTGTCCATGACCTGCTTCTGCTTCCAGTGCAAGCCGTGTCTGCCAGGACTTGCCCCTGTCATACACACTACAGGGGCCTCCGATTTGCTCTTTACGCACATCAGAACTGTACCTGCCACAGGGTCTGCATCCACTATCCCGTCTGTCATTCTCATCTCCACCTGCTCAGAGGTAGCTCCTTTCATCATACAGACCCAGATCTTACCAACACCCTACCCACTTTCATTCTCTTTTCAATGTCCCCTGGTTTAGTTTCTTCCTAGCACTTATTATCCTCTGAAGTAATTTTTTCTACTCCTCATTTTCTGTCTTCCTGATTGGACTATAAGCTTGAGGGAAACAAGGACATTTTTGCTATGTTCATTGCCCTGTCCCAGAGTCTAGAACCGTGCTTAGTATATAGTGAACACTCAGTAAACATAACTTTTCATAACAAATTTTATGTTGTAACAAATTCTCTCTTGTTAAGCATAAATAGCATAGCAAATAAAACTGCCAAGTTTTGGTACAGACACTGTAGAATAGGTTCTTAAATATTTCTTTTCAGAAGAAGAGAATTATCTGTTGACATAATAGCATTCTGTTTTCCTTATAGGTATCTTTCCAACTGATTTTACCACAGGGAGAACTACTTCACCAAAATTTATATCTGGAACATAAAAATGTATTCCTATATGATAAATATATGTATGTAGAAATATATAATATCAAAAAATATAATTCCCACAGCCTCCAACCTACTCTAATATTACTATTACTATTATTATGACAATGCAAACTTTATCCTCAATTTTTTCTCATGTTGTTTATGTTATCAGAACAAAGGCAGACATTCTTTCCAATGATCAACTGATCAATTTTCCAATTAATTACAACATGCCCCCCCTTCCTCCCCACCAAAAAATAAAATAAGTCAGTTATCTGCAAGTTTTGATGATCAATGAGAGCCCCATTTATGAAAGAAGTGGAGCCCGGCATGACTGTAGGAGACAGATGAGCATCAGAAATTGGGCAGCTATACAGAAGAACCCTTTTATTATTGACAACTCAGTAATTCTGTCGAGCACTACCTTTAAGCTACTCCTGTTTACATATTCTTTTAGAATTTGTTCCTGGATTATATTATTGTAATTTTACAACAAAAATATTTATTTTTTTCAACTTTTCAGAATAATATTTGGTCATGATAAAGAAACAAAATAGGGATAAATGCTCAACAATAATAATCCATTTTGCTCAAAAATTAAAAAGTCATAATACGCAGCAGGTTGATATCTACTAGGTGATATCAATGTATTCCTTACGCTAATTCTATGTAATACATATTATTCTTATTCTCATTTTAAAGAAAAGGATACTGAGGCATTGACATTCAACTCTGCCCTAAAGAAATGGCAACTTCGCTTGTACAAAACAGATAATAATCCTGCCTTTAACTTAGTTGAATGAGACCTCTTAAATAGCACCAGATGACTGAGGGACTGACCCTCAGAAGTATGCTAGTATTCAGAGTCCTAGCAAATGACCATCCACTCTGTGACTTGTAAAAACATCAGTGTTGCTTTAGTTACTCAGTTCAAGGTTATGATGACCAAATAGCCAGACAGGCCAGCTGTATCAATAGAAGAATGTGTGCATCTTGACACTGACTCAGTCCTTTTTCTCAAGTTTAAAGGGGAACAATTAACCATGATAATACCAAAAAAAAAAAAAAAGAAAGAAAGAAAAAAAAAAAACCACTTAGTTTTTCAAGTATGTAAATTTGCATCATCTTTCTTCCTTGAGACTGTTTCTTTGGAAACAGTAAACAGTGACTTATTATGACCTTAAAATAAGGAAAAATCATATTAGAGCTTGGGTAACAAAATTTAAACCCTTCTTTGTGAAATTATTTGAATATGTACTAAATGAGCACTAAGAAACAATATTGGCTAAAGATTTTGAATTCCTTCTTCAGGTCTGTATTTTTTCTACACTAATAAAAGATACCAGAAAAACAGCTATCTAAACAGTGTGAGAAAGAAAAACTTAATAAATAAAGAAGCAGAAAATTAATTTTTAGACTACCCACAGAACAAATTATAATCATCCCCTGAATGTCACGTACAGAATCTAAGATATTAACTTCAGACATTTTTTTCCCACTATGAATCCCAGTTTTATTAAGTTTTCAATAGTAGATGAAAGTTTCACATTTTATTAAGTCTTCAGAAAATATCCCCGGAAACACTGTGCTTCGGTGAGTATCATACAAAGGCACATGTAAATACTCACACTGTGCATATAAAGCATATTAATTTAAATTTTGTTTTAAAATAGAACTTGCTTCAGTGCTGCTTGCAAAAGATATAGTTTTCATTTACCAGAAATTAAGTTTGAGTCTCTAGAAAATAAAGCATAATTATCTCTTAACATCAAAGCTCACATTCTCATCTGTGGAGGAACATTTCTCATAATGGAAGGAATCACAGAGTATCTGACACTGTAGATTCGTTTATTGATTTGGTGTTTATATAATATAAATAAAGATCTTCAAGGAAGTTTTCAAATATATATTACAACTGTTAAAACTTTCAGATATCATTTTTGTTAACTCTTCTGCAATCCTTGGCTAAAATTTTTGTCCATGTAAGGAAATGTTTCATTAAAAGTGTTTTTTTCCCTCGTTTTTACTTATATTGAAAAGGGCAATTTCAGGATAATGTCAAGGTTTGGAGGAGAGATTAAGTTAAATTAAAGAAAATTGATGGCAGACGGTAATTCTTCTTTGTAAGTATCCAAGTGTGAGGAGTTCTCATCAGTAGGTTGAGCATGAATCTAATCCAAAATGCAGTCATTAATACTAACTGAAAAGTAAAAAAAGATGAAATTGTGGTGGTAAACAGTTGTTTTATCACAAGACAATCTTTTTCACACCAAATCAAACCAAAAGGAAAACTAATGAGTTTAAGCAACTAATAACAAATACCTTACTTTGAAAAGACATTAGCACCTGTAGCTGAACATTTGCTTCCAACATAGTAAAACATTTGAAATCAGACTGAAAACATGACAAAAAAAATGTCTTATATATTAACATAGGATCACATTACTGCCTTTTAAAGGAATTATGGTTACTTTATATAAATTAAGGCAATTAATGCCATAATCAATTTCTTAGCTTTCTTTTTTATGTGATAGTAAAAATATATGAAGTATGAAAATATTTTTCTTTTTTTTTTTTCTGTCTTAGATTCCTGAAGTTCTTGAAATTATCCTGGGAAACATTTTGCTACCTCAAAGCTGAGGTCCTCACAATCGTTACCTGGAGGGTGTAGATTGAGAGGAGAACGAAATGCAATTTTGTGAATGCTATCCCCATAAAGGATGCCCTTACACTACCTGTATTTAGCCTCCTTTCAGTCAGGGACCATGTCTAAACTGTCTCCGTATCCCTCACAATCCCTTACGCCTCATGCAGAACTGGACATAAGGTCTGTCCTCCGTAACTGTCGCCAAATGATGAACACCATCATGTGCCTTAATATGTATGTGTTTCAGAGAAGAGATGTTCTTGTTCTATTTTCTCCTACCCACAAATTCCAAATAAAAGAATATAGGATAATAAGAATTTTAAGTGTGTTCATTTTTTCTCACCAGACTTAACATAGTTCCTTTACGTAAAATAACACTGCCATCACCAAGTGACGTAAGTTCAATGTATAAAAAAAGAAAGCCATAATTACCAAAATATCTATTGTCATGATTTGAACCAATAAATACCTACTAAATTATATTGATCCAAGTCAATCTCTGCTTCAAAGCTACATATAGGTTGTGTTTTAATTGCAATCATATTTCTCAATGCCGCCAATTGTGTGTGTGTGCGCATGTGTGTGTGTAGGGTCACACGTGTGTTTTACTCTGATATAGTTATTTCCACGGCTGTTTTCTTTTAGTTATTCTATGAAATAAAATAAAATATTAAGTCTGAGTTGGCACCATATTTTTGACTTAGCCACATTTATTTTATATTTTGAGATCTTTCATTTGTAAAAGTCATAGTTTCTCACATATTTCAGAGAACGTGTGAAAAAAAAATGAACAAATAGGGATGTTTGATGTTTGAGTCCTGGAATTTAAAAAACAAAAGTCTGTTTCACTAAAAAGAGTTACCAAGAAAACATCAGATATTTCAACTTGAAAAGAAACGAGAGCTATCTGCCTCACATTATTCACAGCCAAACCAAACAGGCTACTGTGGTATTCATAAATCCTTCTGAATTAAGTCAAACATGCATAAAATCAGGCTTCTTTTGTGGTAAAAATTTTTTCCAGCTGAGCCAAAGTAGAGAATAAAAAGTTATCCAAATATCTATTGTTCAACTGAGGACAATTTTAAAAAGTAAATGTCATGTCTCTGTTGGAGTCTTCCTGACAATTTCCTAATTTTAATAAATTGTCGGTGAGAACTGTGATCAACCTTGTTTCCATTCAAAATGAAGAACAGAGCTGCAGATGCCATTGTATTAGCTTAACGTAGTGTCATGGTGTTTGGTGTTTTATTTTGCTTTATTAAGATTCAGGTAACTTACTTTGAAGTAAACAAATGGCACATATTCTCAAAAAAAAAAAAAAACTGGTGTTTTCTTGGAAGTATAAAAGTCCAATTTCTTATGCTTCTTTGAGTGGAAAATGAATGCATTTTAGAAAGCCCAGGTCCATCCTCCAAATATGGAAAAAATAGGCAATGTTTTAAAGCTCTCTTCTATATTATCATTTAAGAGGAAGTTGTATTTCAGTTGAATTTTGCATTTTAATTCATTTAGAATTGGACTTAATATGAGAAAAGGAAGGCTATTTTTAATATGATCTTTGGTGATGCAGTCAACAACAATCACAATCTTAAAAACTACAAATATGTAACATGTTCATTTTGATGGAGATTCATGTGCATTAAAAATAAACAAACAATCACCAAACTTTTAACTGTGACTGGGGCAAAGGCAGACCTGATCCACTTTCTGTTTCCACATATCCTACCACCTACCTGAACACAGAGCTTATCCAATGACACTGAAGAAATCTTTCTATTTCTTTAAATACAAGTGGAGAATAAATGATAACCCAAATGTAATTTTGGCCAAACCCACTGAGTTTGGGATTTGTAGACAGCAGTCTCCTCTTTTCAGATGTATCCAACAGAGCCAACTCCCAAATCCTTTGCCAATGCACTTACAGGTAATTTCAGAAACTGTGTGCACTATAATTGAAAATTTAATCCCAGCCCATTCATTTTTACTTCAACCATCAAAATATTAATTTAAAAGAATTATTCTTCAGTCCCAAGAGCTTACCTTCTTATTAAGAAACAGCATTTTGCTAAAGTAAGCAACAGGTACTTCTAAAAGATTTAAATTATATTTTACATTCCAATAACTTCATTTCTACCTTGTGGTTGCCATTCTTTTTAATATTTAATAAGGTTTTGGAGAGTAGGGATGCTCCACAGCAGAACAGTAAAATTAATTATTGCAATACTTATTAAAATCAGCAAGGTGATATATTAACCTTATAACTTACAAGGATCAAATTTCACATAATATTAGAAATTATACAGTGAACTACACAACGAAGTGGATTTATTCACTGGTGAAGGAATACCCTGCTAATGTTACCACTCCTTTTATATAAATGCTCTTCATATTCTCAGATACATGCAGCTGATCCACAAATGAAAACTGTATAAGTCCTAAAATTAAAACTATATAAATCCACAAATGGAAATATAAATTCAAACAACGAGAAAAATAAGTTCCTGATTCACTGTCAAAAATCTCAGGGGATATTACTCCAGATGAGGATTCATTAGGTTCTTGCTGTCCAGTTATGAATATTGTGAAACTCTTTCAAACTACAGAACATTATGGAGTTGATTTAAAATATAATGGTACTGTACGATTTCCCTCCCTGATTAATGCAATTAAAGAATTGAATAATACAATGAAATGGCTGTTTATTAAACAATTATTATATGCAATATGTAGAAGAAGAAACAAGGGTAATAAAGAACTAGTAGACTTGTCTCCTAGAAATTTATAACATAAGGTTGGAGACAAATGCATAAATTACTAAGACACAAGAAATGGTTTCAAGTGGTAAATCAAGTTCCAGTCAAAGCCTGTTCTCAGCACAGACTGTTAAATATTTGCCTTTTCCAATAGATGCATACAATCCCCCGTGCCTTGGAAATTGCCTGGTATATAATACATTTTATTATGAATTATCAAGTTTATAAAAGAAAGTCATGTTGTGTAGAGACTCAAGGGTACAATTTAAAGTATTCCAAAAATAAAATTTCTTGTACCATCTGAGCTAAGAATTCATTCTTAGGTATGAAAGAGGGTTCTGGAAAAGCAGGGTCATTGACATACATTTCAGTGTTTGGAACTAATTCTGAACAGAATGAGCAATACTTAGAGGTTTATGAATAGAATAATGTTGTAAATAGATATACATTTTGGAACTTAGGTCTTGGTAGAGCAGATTAGGGGGTTTAGGGAAAGGAACTAGAGATAAAGAGTCCACTCATAAAGGAATTGCAATCACATAGAGGTTTCTGGAGCCAGCATAGTGGTAACTAGTAGCAGGTCACTCACAGAAAGGGATCCCGCACCACTAACTGCTCTAGGAAAAGAGCAGAGCTGGAGAGTTGAACAGGAGAGTAAGTTTGAGTTAGGACATGTTGAATGTGACAGATTGGCCCACAGGCTTTTGGAAAGTTAGGTCTAGAGCAATTTTGCAATGTTACATATAACAGATTTTATTCTTACAACCGTATAAATGGTGGTTAAAAATCATGGGTGTATATTCAATGTTTTGAAAGGATGTAATGGAGTTGTACAAAGAAAATACCAAAGAAGGAAACTGGAGAATATATTCTAAGGACCAGACCAGTAATATTTATATATATATATATATATATATATAAATATATATTTTTATATATGTATGTGTATGTGTGTGTGTGTGTGTGTGTGTACACACAGTCATGTGTTGCTTAATGTTGGGGATATGTTCTGAGAAATGTGTCCTCAGGCAATCTCATTGTTGTGTGAACACCATAGAGTGCACTTACACAAACCTAGATGGCATAGCCAACTACACATCTAGGCTATATAGTATAGCCTATTGATCCTAGGCTACAAACATGTATAGAAGCTTACTGTACTGAACACTGTAGGCAATTGTAACACAATGGTATTTTTTGTATCAAGGCATATCTAAAGATAGAAAAGGTACCATAAAAATGTGGTATAAAAGATAAAAAATGGATACTGTATAGAGTATTCACCATGCATGGAGTTTGCCAGACTGGAAGTTGCTTTGGCTGAGTCAGCGAGTGGTGAGTGAATGTGAAGGCCTGGGACATTACTGTACACTACTGTAAGCTTTATAAATACTGTACACTTAGGCTATACTAAATCTATAAAACAATATTTTTCTTTCTTCAACAATAAATTAAACTTAGCCTACTATAACTTTTCTATTTTATAAAATTTTTATTTTTTTAACTTTTGGACCCTTTTGGAATAACACTTAGTTTAAAACACAAACACATTGTACAGCTATACAAAAATATTTTTCATTATATTCTTACTTTATAAGATTTTTTTTCTATGTTTAATTTTTATTATACTTTTTAAAGTTTTTTATTAAAAACTAAGATACAAACACACACATTAGCCCAGGCCTACACAGAGTCAGGATCATCAATATCACTTTCTTCCAACTCCACATCTTGTCCTACCGGAAGATCTTTAAGGACAATAACAGGCATGGAGCTGTCACCCTCTGTGGTAACAAAGGCTTCTTCTGGAATATCTTGTGAAGGATCTGCCTGAGGCTGTTTTACAATTAAATTTTTTAAGTAGAAGGAATACACTCTAAAATAATGATAAAAATTATAGCATAACAAATACTTAAACCAGTAACACAGTTGTTTATTATCATTATCAACTATAATGTATAGCACATAATTATATTGGCTATGTTTTATACGACTGGCAGTGTAGTAGGTGTGTTTATACTGACATCACTACAAAGTAATGTGTTGTGCTGTTTTGTTAGGATAGCTACTATGTTACCAGGTGATAGGAATTTTTTCAGTTCCATTATAATCATTTGGGTGATCTTCATACATGCAGTCTGTTGTTAACCAAAACACTGTTATACAGTGCATGACTGTATGTGTGTGTATATGTATACACACACACATATATATACACATATATACATACACATATATACATATATATATATATATATACACACACACACACACACACACACACACAGAGAGAGAGAGAGATATTGAGATTCAGAGAGGGATTTGTTTCACAGAGGCCAATAGAAGAAACTGTTTCCTAAAGAAACATCTTCACATTCTGTAAGGAGCCTTCTGTAACAATTTAAAATGTTCAAGTTTCTTTAGCTTCATAATAATTCTCCACATTCATGTTCAATGGTTCCCATGTTAACAAGAAACAACAACCCTAAAACATACTAGATTTTCTTCTAAGAAGTATGGCCAAGTAAGCCTCCCATATTTGTTGTTCATAGATTTTTTTCCCAAATATTAGCTAGTGGTAAAGAGGTTACTCATAATGGAATTGCAGTCATGCATAACAATAATAATGCTAATTATAATTCTAATTATAATATATCTACACCTCTCTCCAATTCCATGCCTATTATTCATTCTTTAATCCTTTTCAAGTTGGCTTATACCATCATCATTCTGATTTTGAATGGTCCTCTTGGATAACAGTAATCATCAACTCTACATATGCAAATCCCATTTGTTAGAAATCATTTTCCATAAAATATACAAAATATTTTCTACATTTGATGACTGCCTCCTTGAACATTTTTTCCCCTAACTTGATTGGCATTATGTTCTTCTGTTTCTTCCATTTCCTCCATACATAATCATGCTTCTCTAAATTTTCCTTCTCTTCCACAACTTTTTCTGATTATAGTGGTATTACAGGATATGGGTTATACGTAGATATTTCAAAGAAGGACATCATCAGTGCCTGCCCTTGAAAATGTAGCAGTATAAGGTGGGCTGAGATAGAAATCTAACCCACTATGCTATGGGACAGTCATTCTCAACCCAGGCTGCATGTTAGAACTCATTGAGTAGCTTTAAAGCTCAGCAATTCCTGGGCCTCCCCAAGATCATTTTTAAAAGATTATCTGTGAGATATGTAGATATTTCATATTTTTGAAACCTCTCCCTGTGCTTCTAATATTCACCTAAGAGTTGAGGACCACTGATTTTGTGGGATAAGATTCTAACATAGAATCATGCACTAACTGACATGAGTTAATTGGGATTAATAATTAAATCTTCCTGGGGACCACAAGGGAACACTTAGCTGCTAAACAGTTGAGGTTTCTGTTTAAGTCAAGAAGAGATAGGATCAAAACAATAAGTATATGTTTGAATTTGGCAAGGGCTTAGAGTTATAAGCTGTAGAATGATTAGATGATATACAGAAATATTAGAGGGCAATAGATTACTTCAGAAGCATACCTGTGACGTAGTGTGCAAAGATGTATCCTGACAATGAGTGAGGGGTGGAAAGACTTGACAGAATGATTTCCTCATATCCAAGTATCCCCATCCCTTGGTCCCAACATCCCTGCTGGCCTTGTCCTAACAAGGCGGAATGCTCTAGTGAACAGAGCCCAGCCAAAAACACACTGATTTGGAATCTACTCTTGGCTCTACTTCTTATTTGCTTTGTGATTTCAGGCAGCTTAATTCACATATCTCATTCTAAATGTTATCATCTGTGAAATCATGATGACTATACCTAAGAACATTACTATGACTGAATGAAATAATTTATATAAAGTTACTAGCACATACTTGAAACTCAATATAGAGTGATCCTTTCATCCATTTATTTTCCACTAGAAAGTGAGCATTTTGCTTATCTAATTCACTGGCTATTTCTCAAACATAAACTGCATTACTATCTCTGCAACTTTATGTATCATATTTTCTCTTTCTTCACTAAATGTCCCCCTTCCAATCACCACATATGGATGCTCTTTGCATCTCCAAAGACCTGAAACACCTAAATTGAGGGCCGCCTTCCTTAACTGTGCTAAATTTTATGGCTTTGATAAAATAGGGATATGAATTTTAAAAGTCTTATTTTTTTCCCACAGAGTAATATAGCACCCCATTTGATAAATTCTTATAAGATAAATACAAAATATATTATTTATGATTGACTATCCTGAGGCCACAGGATATCTGTGTGTGAAGCCATGGACTATGGAATACTTTTATAAATAAATATTTTTAAAAAGTAAGTTAAAATAATATCATATCTTTTTGCAGAGGCATCTGGAGGAGGAAAAAAACAAGTGCATGAATAGTCATCATTAAATCTGTCACGGTACGTAAAAGTTGTCCTATTTTTATTTTAAATTTTACATTTATTTTAAAAGGGAGAATAAAGGAAATTAGGTTGAAAAATTTGTTTAAAATATCCCTTCCAAGGCCACCCACCTGATATTCTAACCCTCTGACTAATTAGGTCCACTTGCTTTATGAGGCATGTGCTTTAAGAAGCAGGATAATTCTTAATAGCATAGCCAGGAAAAACAACAGAAGTAGAAAAATATTTTTATAGTTGAAAAACTTGGCACCAGATTCTCTGCAACTGAGAACACATTTTGGCTATCCTTTATTAATGTCTGGAAAGACAAAAATAATTAAGATGCACACAAAAGCTTTTCTAAACAGAATTTTAAATAATTTGCATATCGGCACAAAAAGGAAAAGCACACCCTTGACTGCTAATTTAAATAATCCAACCTATACAACATTATTTTGAAAAGGAACAATGAACCCTAAGGGATGTATAATGTAGCCTAAAATTAAAACTAGATTGACCCAACTGACATTAAATGTGATTAACGAGAAACTTTTCCCAAAAGAACATCTGGCCTTTCAATCCTAAAAACAACTATGGGTCAAATAAATTAGCTATATTAGTGAAAGACTTCCATTTTAGGAAGGATTCACAATCTCTTATATGGCCCCCAAACTCATTTATTTATTTATTTATGTTGAATTAAAACATAAAAGACTATGCTTATGTTCATATTCTAAACCATTGGTACTTTATACTAAAATTACCACACATGTTAATTAAGATTAAAATTATTATAAATTTTTTCATGATTGGAAGCTTACAGATGTTGGTCAAATGATTGAGAGAGGTCAGAATGATGAAATTTAGATATTAACTTAATCTTTTTAAACAATCTTTAAAACTGTAACTCTAAAGAACATAGAAAATAAGGACAGTATACTCGACTTATTTTCTAAAAACAACATACACAGACACACATATATGTCTATGAGAGAGAGAGAAAGAGAGAGAGACAGCACGCTCATACAGAATTCATTTCACCCATTTGAAAATCATCATTTAACCAAATAAAAATGACTACTCCATGTGGAAAATTTACTTTGGGCTCTCTGTAAATGTTTGAAGAATTGTCTGTGTCAGTACAGGAAGGGTAGGCAGTGGTGGCACTGCAGACTTCCTTGTGGAGACAAGTTGCTTCTGTGGAATGCAGTGTGATGTGCAGTGGATTGTAGTGTGAAGTGCAGTGTTGTGTGCAGTGGGATGTTGTGTGGAGTGCAGTGATGTATGGAATACAGTGTTGTGTGAAGTGCAGTGTTGTGTGCAGTGGGATGTTGTGTGGAGTGCAGTGATGTGTGGAATGTAGTGTTGTGTGAAGTGCAGTGTTGTGTGCAGTGGGATGTTGTGTGGAGTGCAGTGGTGTGTGGAATGTTGTGTTGTGTGAAGTGCAGTGTTGTGTGCAGTGGGATGTTGTGTGGAGTGCAGTGGTGTGTGGAATGTAGTGTTGGGTAGAGTGCAGTGTTGTGTGCAGTGGGATGTTGTGTGGAGTGCAGTGATGTGTGGAATATAGTGTTGTGTGAAGTGCAGTGTT